>JAPFRW010000144.1:0-120327 GCA_030778065.1 Akanthomyces uredinophilus | reverse complement strand
ATATATATTATTATATATTGTAGCTCTTTATAGTTCAGTTAGAAAATAGAATGCAGAATGTATCACTCAAACACTCTCAACTAACCCATGGTCTGAAACTAGTCGGCCGTTAGGCAAGAACGACGGTTGTATCTAACATAATTTTACTGCATTGCTCTATCGACGACCTACGCCCGCACGGACAGCGAAGTCTGTGTAGGCGCATGGGCGGGCCTGATCAGTTGCTCCGAGACAGCGGCACATCTACATAATAGCTGTTCCGGCGCTACTGCTTCACAATTACCGCAGAGAAGCGCAGCCCCGAACGCTATACATAAAAAACTACATGCAGTGTTCGAGAATTGCGAAAACCCCGATAAGCTTCGGCTTTTAGTGATTACTTTCCAGTACCATCAATAGTACGCCATCATAGCAAGAAAATGGGTTCATACAAATGTATATATCCGAAGCTGGGTATGTATTACCACTATCGCTTGTCAAAGAATGCAGTAACGCTGCTGTTCGGTCATTCTCCCAGTATGTGGCGACTGCTGATTCGATACCCCGAAATCTCGGCGAGTTAATCTACCATGCGCGCATACAAAAGCCTTACGACTATGACCTCTCAGTAACGGGGCAGACTGACTTAGCATATTTAACAACGCTTACAACCTCAAGTCTCGATAATTCAGTTTTTATTCTTATTGATCTGTCACACGGATTTCAGCTAAGCAGCATGTCAACACAAGCAAGCCCTGGCGAATGGTCACCTTTACTTCGGGATGCATCCACATTTGAATTGACTTCTTCTTGGCGATCAGAATGCACCGAGTCCCTCCACGAAATTCGGTACCTGGCAAAAGCGTCGTTCCCGATTATATTGGCCTACATGCTGCAGAATAGTCTGCAAACTGCCTCTGTCATGATCGTCGCGCCTATTTCTCCCGAGTCTTTGGCAGCGGCTGCTTTTGCATACATGTTTGCGATGGCGACTGCCTGGCTCGTTGCTCTGGGTGGTACAAGTGCCCTGGACACTCTGGCCTCTACGAGTTACACGGCGTCAGAGAACAAGCAAAACTTGGGAATACTTCTACAACGAGGCATTATTGTCCTTACATCATTTTACATGATAATCTGTGTTGTTTGGTGGTACTCCGAAAATTTGTTCAGAGCCTTAGGTCAACCAGACATCATCTGCGTCCAGAGTTCAAAGTTTCTTCGAATTCTTATACCTGGTGGTCTTGGTTACATCTGGTTTGAGAGCCTCAAAAAATATCTACACGCGCAAGGAATCTATCATGCCGGCACTTGCGTTTTGCTAATAACGGCTCCTCTCAATGTGGCCCTCAACTACTTTTTGGTTCACGGTCTGAGCATGGGGCTCTACGGTAGCCCAGTCGCGACAGGAATCTCATACTGGTTTTCTTTCTGCCTGCTGATCGTTTATACAAAGTACGTCGACGGCTACCAGTGTTGGGGTGGATTTGAACTGATCAAGGCGTTGCAAAATCTATGGCCATTTGCCAAACTGGCTCTCCTGGGCTTTCTTCATGTCGGAAGCGAATGGTGGGCGTTTGAGATTGTTGCGCTCGCCGCGGGCAAGCTTGGTACGGTTAGTCTCGCGGCGCAGTCAGTGATCATGACAGCGGATCAAATCATCAACACCATTCCTTTTGGGCTTGGTGTGGCGGAATCAGCGAGGCTAGGGAACTTGCTTGGAGCAAAAAAGCCTCTGGAAGCACAACGCTCTGCACACTCTGCCGCATTTTTGTCGATCTTTTTCGGCTTGATTCTGTTGGCAGCTCTACTATCACTGCGCAATATCGCTGGAGCAGCTTTTACCGACGACAAACAAGTGACGGCTCTTGTCGCCAAGGTTATGCCCTACGTCGCTGTGTTCCAGATTGCGGACGGGCTCAATGGTAGTTGCGGCGGATCGCTCAGGGGAATGGGCCGTCAGTGGATCGGCGCTCTTGTCAACTGCATCAGCTACTATTGTATTGCTCTGCCTGTGGGAATCTATCTGGCGTTCCACTCTTGGGGCTTGGAGGGCCTGTGGATGGGCCAATGCGTGGCGTTGTCTCTTGTTGGGATACTTGAGTGGATTATCGTTGCAATGACAAGCTGGAAGAAAGAAGTGGCGCGCGCTGTCGACAGATTAGACTAGACTTAACAAAACGCATGATATGTATAATGCGCCAATCCCTCATTTTCTACATTTTCGCACCATGGATGCCTAATGGTCTGACTTTGAGACCATTTTATAGTCGCCAACATCTTCGTTCTTTTCTCCTTGCCCTTGATCGTCTGCAACAAAGCTCATGATTGACTATTTAATGCGCGCAAACAAGTTATAGGCCCCACAGCAGGAAAAGGTCGGCAACGCGTCGTGAGCGCAGTTCTCATGAGTGAGCGGAGGTGCGGAGGAACTGGTTTATTAGCGGGGCTCGGTCGGTGCACACTGAGCCGAAAAGACTGCGAATTGGGAGATAACCCGATCACCCACAAGGCCGGACTGCAATCACAGGCGCACGCGAGATTTCGGGCAATCCCATACCGAGGCTGTCTCATGTAAAGATGCACTTAACAATATTGCACTGATTTCCACTACACGCGCCATATCGACGAGACCAATCGCCCTCGCCGCACTTCACTTTCTATCATAAGCTTAGAAGGAGTGCCAGGGTCGAGCAGCGTTGTAGCGGGAAATATATAGTACAATAGATACTTACTGCTGCGCTGTATACCCTAACTAGCGCTAATGCTTAGTATTATATAGCACAATCTCGCTGTTCATTTTATGTTTGTTTTCTCGTTCATATCCTTCCTTCCTGCTTCATTCGCCAGAGTCAACAATAAAGATAATCCAGATATGGAATCACCAAAACGTGACAATCTGCCGCGGCGAGTCCACATACCCGAGCCAAGGCAAACCTCGCCAGTCACGCCCTCTCCTGCGGTAGACGTTGCTGCCTTGCATGAATGGGTTAAGGTGTTTCCACAGCCCGTGTTCAATGACGCACTTGATCCTTTGAACTGGTCATTTACTCAGAAGCATGCAATACTGGCAATCGTGATGGCAATGTGAGGTGTTCCAAAACCCAACCATCACTTGTCCAGGGAGACATTACTGACATAATGAAACAAAATAGGTACTTCCTCTTCACTTATATCACGACAACAACGGTAGCATCGTTTCCGAAACTGCAAGAAAAGTTTCATGTTGGTCTAGTAGAAATGAACTGGACAGTTGCGATACCGGCCCTAGGACTTTCCATCGGTCCTTTGCTTTGTGCTTCTGTGGCAGATACCATCGGTCGACGCCCTGTTCTTATCGTTGGAACAATGATCGCTTTACTATCGACAATTGGCGCTGTCGTCACTACTACGTTTCCAGTCTACATGATAGCGCGATTTTTTCAAGGGCTCGGTGTCAGTCCAGCATCAAATGTGGGACTTGCGGTGATCAACGATCTCTTCTGCCAACATCAGCGAGGTCAAAAAGTTGGGTTGTGGATTTTGTCCATCAATCTTGGTCTGTTGTTTGGACCCCTCGTTGGAGGCATTGTCAACCTTGCAGGAGCTGATTGGGTACAATGGCTATGTGCGATACTTTTCGGATTTGTCCTACTTTCACAAGTGTGCTTCTTACCAGAGACCTTGTATCCACGGCATTTGATGTTATCAAGGCAGGTAGCGCCAAACTTTGTCATGGAAATGGAAATAAATGGTGGTGCGAGTGTGCAACAGTGTATATCTGCGGACTGTACAGGGTTGCCTGCAAATCCACGCCGGACGAAGGATGTGGCATTCTTCAATTTCCGTCCTCTACCAGGCCTCCAGCACCCTAGTCCATTCGAAGACTTAGTTCGCTTCGTCAAGCTATTCCAGCACTTCATTGTGCCCATGTCGATATGCTCCTATTCTTTCTTCTACTACTGGTGGGTTATGTCCGTTGTGACACTGATACCCGTGGCGTACAAGAATACCTCGACACATATTCAGGGGTAAGTCTGAGGCTAGATTATACAAGAAACGACAACTTTCGACTAATGTGCAAAAGCTTATTCTACCTTGGACTCATCATAGGAACTCTATTTTCCGAACTCTGCTGTTCAGGGACTTTAAGCGACCGGATCGTCGTCACATCTAAAGAGCGAAGTCCGAGCAGTGACGCAGTTCCTGAAATGCGACTTTGGATTGCCTATCCAGCCGTTCTCATGACCGCATTCGGGCTGATACTTTGGGGAGTCAGTGTAGATCGACATTACCACTGGTCTGTTGGCCAAGTTGCGCTATTTTTCTGTAAGTATATCGTCGTGCTGCCGTTTACTTTCGGATGAACTCAGTCACAACTAACGGTGAGCGTTGCAGTTGGCGCTGGTATCCAAATGGGAAATACTGCAATCTGTACATATGTACTAGACTCATATCCACGGCAGAGTATGACAGTGATGACCTTCTACTGCGTAATGCTGAACCTGAGTGCGTTTGTGGAACCATTATTTATCACCATTTGGGTCGAAAATAAAGGACTTACCTGGACTATGGTGGCACATGCAGTTATCACTGTTGCTTGTTTTCTACCCGTCTTGATTATTTTGCATCGATTTGGAGCCAGCTTGCGTCGAAAGAATGGGATGCCATCATGGGCTAATTCTGAATTGACTTGACACTCCTCTATTTCTAGATGCTTGAGGAGAAATCGCAAAACAATAACAGGCAGTAAGAGCAGATATAGTTCTACGATATCCTAGTATGATAAGTCAAGGAAGACTCTACAAGCAATAGATTGTACAGATTAGAAGAGTCATATGATGAAGAGTACGCAGAGCGCCATCGCACTCTCAAATGGCTTCGCCGGTTATGCTAATGTTTATTTGTGTTCCCGC
Organism: Akanthomyces uredinophilus; assembly: GCA_030778065.1. Taxonomy (NCBI): domain Eukaryota; kingdom Fungi; phylum Ascomycota; class Sordariomycetes; order Hypocreales; family Cordycipitaceae; genus Akanthomyces; species Akanthomyces uredinophilus. The sequence goes on along the minus strand of JAPFRW010000144.1, from coordinate 115,456 downwards.
GCTTCCACTTTCGTTCGTCCGGTGTGGCTGCAAAGCGCCAATTTTGCGCTCGGCGGCGGAATGAACTATCCTGCCAGACACTATCTATGGGAAGTAATTATGCCGATTTAATGACAGTATATTATGACAAGCAGGATATTGCCGCATTTGCCGCATAGTAGGCAAATTTTGAGGCCCGAATCTGGAGGCTGGCAGGCTGGTACCCTCGAAAGAGATGGGCGGTGTGCTTGAGGTTTGGGCTGGATCTATCGCAGAAGCGGGCAGGTGCTCGGCATTCGACCTTGAGTCCCTAACGCTTTTTCTCTTTTTTTCTTGCCCCAAAAGTTGACGCTGATTCCGATTCAATTTGATCATTGCAAGAGCTTGAGTACCAGCCTCGTCCATCTTTCTGTCAGAAGTGATGAAGTCACATAGGCTAAGGCACAGAACCATGTAACAGTGCACTCACGTCAGGCAAATTGCCTCAGAGTATAGTAAACCACACAATTCCATGCTGTGCAATAGTATCAGCCGAGATGCTGCGCGACAGTACTTTTTAACGTCTCGCATGGGTAGCTCAAGAACTTTGTAAAGGATCTAGTCATTGGCGGCTTGTTACACTGTTAGCCCGGCAACTATTTACTGGGGGAGCTACGCAGGGCTTCTTCGGCCTCTTGAAGCTGTACGTGGTTCTGAGCGGGAGATCACCTGGCGTCCGCTGTACAATGAGGCTTGGCGTCGGCCTACTCCGCACACTTCTTCAAGGGGCAGAAGTGATTGCTGCTTCATTTCACCGCGTCCTCTCGCTCAGTGATCGGACTGAATTTTTGCAAGTGCCTAGCAGTGCAGCAATCGTCGCCGTACCAATCCACAGCACGGCCCACACCGAGCACGCTCCACTATTGTGCGCCAGCACTTTGCTCGCTGCCCCTCGTCAGGACGGCCAGATAATTCAAGATAAGTTGCTCCTGGGAAGTGAAGAGCAGAGTTACATGTACAAAAGACATGGCGAATTTTTCAGCTTTGCGTTGCACTCATCTCTTGCTGACTATGATGACTTCTAGCCGTTCACTGCTCTGCCTCGACCCGCGACGCAGCCAGCGCAAGTTAACTATTGTATGGATATGGGCTGCCGTATCGTCCGGGGGCCCTTTCACGCCCCAGAACGCAATGGAACTTGAAAAAAAAAAAGAAACTCTTGTCTGTGAGCTTGTATGAACTAGTCCCACTGTTGTTTCTTCCAACTATTACTGGTGAGTGTATGGATGCAAAGCAGGAAACGGGCTGCGAGTGTTGCCAACACTCGGGCAAATTTAATACGCGCTTATAACTACTGAGTGGCTCGCCGCAAAGAGGGTTGGGCAGCTCTACAGCTACGTCAAGTGAGCAGACCCTGCCGCACGGCGTGCTCCATCTTGCCATCGGAGCTCGGAAAAAGCTTCGTGGTGGAACCTTTCTGTGGCTACACCTCTCTGATCAATTGCGTTCAAGCAGAGGACTAGCAGGCGCCGAAGCCATCAGGGCAGTGATGCATACCGCCTCGCCCACCAGACCCGTCCATAACCCATGACCAGCAGTGACACCGCAGTCATCCCCTGTCCACGGTGCAAGAAAGTGAGGGTTTGTGCGATAATCGATTCGTTTATTCGCAAGTGAGGCGTATCGTGTTAATGGCACGCGGTCTGACAGCTCGTCTCCATGACTATAAATTCATTCCGCTTCGCGCCGCCGTTCTTTTTTTTTGTTGAAGTATTGACCTCATTTCTCGTGTCAAATAACCAATCAAAATGTCTTTCAACACTAGCAGCTTCAACATTCGTGTCGATGATGGGCATGTTCTCCGCGCCAGCGTCCGCAACGGCAACGGCGAGGATGTCGATAGCGAGCTGGACCTAAACAGCTGCCTCGGCAACAGCAACGGCCGCTTCGAATGGGGTGGCTAAGGCAAGGAATGCTTTTCTTTTCGTTCCTGCTTCCACTATACTACCAACCCCGCGGTACTGCCTTGCAATCCCTTGACAATCCGTCGATGGATGCTAAGAGTCGGAACTATGCTATCTTGATGCTAACATTCTCTGCCTGGCCAGGCTTCGCTGGGTCCGCTGAGAACATTTACTTCACTCTTGAGGGCGATGCTCAGGTCCCTATCCTTCGTGCCCGTCTTAGCGAATCCAACGAGTCCTTCGATGCCGATGTCAACCTTGCCGAGCGAATCGGCAACGACAATGGCAACCTATCCTTTGGTAAGTTGTTCCCCTCCGCTATATATGGAGCTATCTCAGCTGCTTTGAACTCGACTGATCAGCTTCGCAGTTTAAGAACACGACTGCTGTCCCATAGCTTCGCGTCGCGTCAACTCTTCACGCAGTCCACTTCGACGTGAAAACATCCAAGCTGAGTTGACAGAGGCGGTTAGTTTCATTAGCTTTATATAAAACTAACAAATCTCATAAACTCGCACTCTTTCTCCGTTGAATTAGCCCGCAGTCGTGTATATTTTGGGGAGAAAAGGTCAGCGGCCAAGAATTGAGCTCGCTTCCGCCGACCTTTTTAGGCCTCGCTTGTCACTTTCAAGCGCCATGAACAGGCCTGTGCCTCGGAGTCCTCGGTCCAAGATCGCTCGACCTGAACGTCTTCAAATTCATATCCAGAATTAAGCATTGCCGACAAACATCTGCGAGAGTATTTCAAGCACGAAAATCGAAGACCTTTCGACGCATATGTCTGGCGATTGCGGTGTCGGTATGGTATGACCCGAATGTAGCGTGCCCGGCTCTTGGGTTGTAAAATAATAAGAGCGGTTCCTGTGTGCCCGCTAGCGGGGGATCGATTGCGTGGCTGGCAGCATGCATTAGGCTTCAAACTCGGTAGGCTCACAATTGATCCGGATAAATGGCCAATGAGGGCGGAGTTGAAGTTGTCAGGTAATCTAGTACTTGTACTATACGTGATCGTTCATGACCGTAACGGCTCTCATTTTGTCGGCCGCGCACATCGCCTACGTAGATGGCGCAGAAGATGGCCCCCTGGCGGCTCGTCCACTAACTTACAAGCTGAATCCATGGACACGTCCCCGTCATGGCGGAAACAAGGCGCTGAGCGTACCGGAAGCTAGTTACTGTTTGCCAGTGCTGACTCATTAGCGGGATCGGAGAGGCAGATGACGTCGAGGAAAGATGATGAAGCGTCAGCTTGTTTTTGTCCACGGCTTGCATCTACATCAGACCTTTTTATTCGAGCATTGCGCAGCGTCATATTGGTACTCCACATCATCTTTCATTATGGCTGCTCTTGTATTCTTCAAACTTACCACTGCCATCTTCTCGGTGGCTGCTATTTATACTGGTGCACAAGCGCTATTTCACCCCGCCGGCTTTGCGAAGTCTTTTGGCTTGTCGCTGGATTCTATGAGCGCCGCCATGCCGCTGAAAACCTCGAGGTCCAAGAAAGAAGGACCAACAGTTACATCAACGAAACCAATCCTTCATCCCCATAATCCGGCGATGTCTTATGTTTCACTGATGGGAATCCGTCAACTGGCTAACGGCCTCATCCTTGCTACATTTGCCTATCAGGGCAAGTGGATGGAAGTGGCCACCATACTGGCTATTATCGGAACATTGGTCGCTGGTACAGATGGCATATACCTTTCACGCGCTGGAAAAACATCATTGGGAGTGTACCATGCTGTGCCAGGTGCTTTAATCGCTATGTATGCTAGCTTTGTTCTGTATCATCATTTATAGAGTTCAGACAGAGTGCGTCAGAAAAAGAAAATTGACATTGAAGTAGGCGAGTCCATATTCACATTATCTTTTGTGCATTGGCAATCAATCCTAGCTCCTGCCTGCGCATCCATCCGAGTGGCAAGCTTGTCTCCGTCACAAGTGTATGCACCTATCATTAAATACACATGGGAATGAGTATTAATTTTGGGACTTGAAGAGGGGCGCATGACTGCCGGACACGATGATATACTTGCCACGTGTAGGCAGTAAGGCAGCAGCGCTTTGCCAAGCGGTCAACGCACAGCTCATTTACAGCAGTGTGTCCGGCGAAGTGCGACCAACGAAACAGGCGATGCACTGTCTACGCCTTAGAAAGTCGCCTTGAGCTAAATAGTCGTCTCCTGCCCCGCACCCTGGAACTATGCTAAGAGCCGCTGCGCATTGAACCGTTCGGGCACCCTCTCATGCAACTGAGTCGACGTGGCTTAGCGGCACTGTAAAGGCATTGGTAAGAGGGCTTGAGGGGTTTGAGTGAGTGTGGCGATTGTATGGATAGCTTTGCACCAAAATTCGAAATGGGTATGCGGCACCATCATGGCGAAGAAGAGATTTGAATGTATGCTCTTCGCAAAGGGGGGTTAACTTGTTTGGAAGTCGTTGAGTATTCCTTGGAGGTAGTCGGCACTCTTGCCATGAGCACAGCTTTGATTAAGGGGATGAGCGAAGCGATGGATAGTCTCATCTTGCTGATGGTGCGGCCTGAGCAGTTGACGAAGACTGATAACTTGCTTTGTCTTTGGAGTAACCACTAAATTGTACATAGAGGGTACCTATGATGCCAGCATTGTTCTATATTACCACTCAGGTGCGCGCGCCTAGACCAGCTGCGTGTCTCTGTTCAAGACGTACATCTAAACTCACCTCTCATTGATCTTGGCATCAAGGGCCACCCCTAATCAGTCATGAGAAAGCAAGTATTAGTCAATCAAAAAGTTAGGAACTCAGTGCTCAGACCAGTTTAGAACTTGCTAGACGGCCCGAACTTCTAAATTTAATCTATAGCTATCGGGCTGTGTTCTTCTGGACCAGCAGGCACTCAGCCGGGTCTCCGCTCACAGATCAATACCCGGAAGACAAAACACAGAAGAAAAGCCACCAACGACTAAATACCTTTTTTTTTTAACCTGAAGGCCTGGAATCTCTATTATTGGCCTATGAACTAACTAACAGTATCAAGTGCCGGGTGAGCGGCGTCTGATGCCACCAATATTTCATCAAGTCTAGGCCTATAGACTCGAATGCGACAGCCCCGAATACTAGGCGGTCGCAGGGGCCTAGTGGCCGCCACGGGCCGCCCCGAAGCTAGCAGCGGGCCTAGACGCAGAATAAAAGAAGCCCTGACGCCTCATCAGCCCCCAACAGTATGCCAATCACGCGCGCGCATGCATCTTCTTTCAGACTGGCAGGCTACCAACGTTCTCGATTCAATACGCATTCTTCTCTCCATTCCGCGGGCAGGATCCGGTGGCGGGGAGCGCATGGCTGATTGAGGGTGGCTGGCTGGAGTGCTGTAGCTGCATACTGACCCAGCCCCTGACTCGAGGACTGGACGAGGCTGAATATTAACTACCATGGGTTCCCAATCCGGCTTGCAGCTAATGTGTTGTCGCTTGTTTGGAGGAGGCTATTGGGAGTTGCCACATAGTTTCCTCTCGTTGAGGCCATACTGATCCTCTCATTGAACTCGTTGGAGGAGAGAACATGGCGTTCGGCGGGGCCGCAGACTGGGCGCTTCCGCAGCTCGTACTATCCATTTGCCTCTTGCTAATCTGTCTTGTATGCATGGGCTGCCTCATACTGGTGATGTTGACGGTGCGACTCGTCTTGACTGTGCAGAAGAGTGTATCGCACGTCTGCGGATGCCCGGTCGAAGAGCATGCGGAGACAGATATAAAAGGGCAGCCCTCGCCGGCTCAATCCCTCGGTTCTACAAGAGCATCAACTCACAATTCAAGTCATCAGCCAACTACACATTTAGCACAACACATAACCTGCAAACCAACTTTCCCACATTTACCCAAGATGACTTCTCTCGCTCAGGTATGTCCCGCATACCATTTCCGCGCAATGTTCCAATGGTTCCGTTGTTGACGAATTCCAAGGATGTCGCCGCTGTTGTCACGCCCCTTGCCAACCAGGACATTGTTTTCCACATCAATTCCGATCTCAGCATCACCTACTGGTCTAGCAAGACCTCTGATGAGACACAGGGCGAGCAGTACAATGCCTCAAACCTCAAGGTCAACGGCAACCCTATCTATGTGAACAAGGACCTGCCTGTTCTCGCCGCGGTCGCTTATTCGGGCAGTGGTTGCAATCAAGACGAGGTACATTACTCTAAATGACGACTCGACTCCAGTTCTCTTGCTAATCTCTGTTGACTAGGTCCGCGTCTACTACGTCGCTCAGAACAAGTTTGTCTTGCGCGAGCTTCGACGCAGCGGGGGCTCCGACGCGAAATGGACTGACGGTCAGGTCTTCAACAATCAGCAGAATAGCATTGCCAAGGAGAGTGGTCTCACTGCCAATGTCGTGCAGACCCAAGGCGGTAGGCAGCAGCTCAAGCTCTTCTATCAGCGCGAGGCTGGTCAGCTCAACGTTACCTATAACGTCATTGGCACCAACGACGTCTGGACCAACCGCGCCGACGTTACCAACTAAGCCGCGAAAGACAGCAGCTCTGTCTACGCTGCAAGTAGCGATTTAGCAACATGGCTGAGCTTTGGTACACGGGTGGCACAGCAATCTTTCCTTGAAGCTAAAACATCTTTATATTAGCAATACTACTATAATGGTCTAATGTATCTATGAGTCCTGTATCTATGAGAGTCGAAAAATCCTGAGGAACCCGCTTTTTCTATTGAAATTCCAGGACGTGGGTTACATATCTAGAGTAGAAGTGTACTCTGGCTGTCAACTAGCTGATGCCGCTTCTACAGCCGTTCTACGCACCCAACTACCAGCTATCTTGCCGTCCAGACAACCATACCAGATATATAACTCATCTTAGGGTCTAGTGGTATCCATAGTGGCTCTTCATGGTGGTACTCTCTGCCAGCTCGTGGGAAGCATGCACAACTCGAGTGGTCTTGGTTGTGACCGAGACTAATGAAGCCTGATGGTAGTCGCAATCAGACACAAGCGCAAGGTCTGTTGTATCGAATGAATTATAATACAGGTAGCATTCAGAACCTACCATTGCTTCTATTTCTTTTACGTTTGCTATTCGTCTTGCATCGCAAAGTATGCGATTTTGGCCAGACGAATGCCTGCTACTCTGAAGGCTCGACGTCGTATTCGACGTCTGTTCTGATGATATATTTAGCCCCCTTTGTAACACTGGTGCCCTCGTGTAGTAGAGCGCCCTTTGTCTCGCCGTGTGGGAACAGCGCCACACCTCCCATCACTGGCCGGACCGGGTAGGCATTCAGCGTGCCTTCACGAGGTGACGGAAGGAAGAACATTGTTTCGCCGCCCTCAAACTCGTCGTTTAGATAGAGCAAGAATGTGAAGAGTGAGCTTTGCTTCCGATCTGGTGGCGAGTTGTCATATATATATTTGTCGTCGGCGCTGATGCCTGAAGGTGGCCAGGCACCATCAATGTGACTTCGATACTCGGCTCCAGGAACGTATCGATAGATTCGGAACCGGCGATTTAGACCACGTGACTTTTTACCATCAATTACAAGAGGAATGAAGGGAGAGACGCGTGCCCACAGCTTGTCGTGAAATGCCGTGTCAATGATCCAGTAAAAGTTGTGCGCCAGAACAGACGAGTCGCCACGATCGCGCAATGGCTCGTCTGGCAAGAATTCGACGCCTTCGCCAGCCGCGATGATAGCCTTGCATTCCTCGGGCGTCAGGACGTCTTTGATCAAGTTAAGATTTGGCACGTTTGGGTGTTTGTGGTGTGTCATTGATGAATGGTCGGGGGACAGTGCTATAGTATCGGGCTTGGTTGTGTACAAAATGGCAGCATGGCGATTCGGAGGTTTCCGCAGGTGTCCGGGGACCGTCTCTAGAATGCGCAAAGATGATGTGACAGCATCTTGGTTTTCCGCAAAGATGGACTTGTTCAGAACAGAAGCGTACACCTGGTCAAGTGCGCTACCTGAGCGCAAGTCCCACGACGACTGGAATGAAATATGTGAAGTAGAGTCCGCAGGTGGCGGTGCCTTCATGTCAACGGCGCAGCTAACCCGCATCACAGCATCCAGTACTGTGAGTAGCTCTTTATCTTTGCTCGATCGCTCGGGGCTGTCAAGGCTGACACCGTTCGGTTGCGAAACCACATCGAGATCCCGTACCCATCGACAGAGCGCGCCGACCTTGGGTTCTTCGTTGCGCAGACGCATCGCCGCTAGGAGGATCTTCGCCTCGAGATATTTTTCGTCGCTAAGGGCCGCAGTAACCCTGCCCGTGAGATTGGCGCCCTCTGGAGCAAAAAGGTAAGTACGTGTGCGGTCGCGAGCTAGATGGTGGTTTGTTACCTGCTGAGTTGACGCCCGTGGTGCAAGACTGCCGAAAATCATACACTGCGACACGGAGATCTTTGCACAGCTTCGATTTGGTCAAGCTGGGATACTTTGCAAGCGTACTCAGAGTTTCCGTCGCAATATCGAGCTCCTCTTCCGAAATGACAGTGTGTAGGCTCTTGGGCTCGAAGTCGTCCGTGGCGGGTGATGGCAAGGATGCCTCTCCTATCTTGGCAATCTTTTGCGCCCGTTGCGCCTGTTGAGCCTTGGCATTGCGCTTTCTCTTGGATGCTTTGTTCTGTGCCATGATTCTGAGCCTTTGGTATTGAGGAGATGGATTGACTGCTGTGGCAAACCGGGAACAATTTCTTCAGCATTTTGCAGGCAGTATGTAGGTACAATTAAGTGGGCCGTCAGGCAGAGGGGTCTTGGCCGATAAAAATGGCAGCTAAAAATGGCGGGGTCGCCCATGTTCTCACTTGCAGGATGCTACCCTAGATGGACGGAGAGCTTGTCACAAGCGATAATCATGTAACTGGTGTTGACAAAACTTGCAACAACCTTGCTAATCATATCAAGAGGGCCAGACCTGATCTAGGTTGTACATTAGATATCCGACTACAGTTCAAGTGTAGCCCTAGCAACCTCCACAACAGCAAAGTAACCTAGCGGTGTTTGGGAAGCCTTTCCTTTCCGTCTGTGCTCTTGCGACACGAGGCCATGGAAGCCACCCAAGATTTATTTACAGTGAGATAGACAAGGCCTCTTCCGGAGGGAAGCTCATAAGTTCTATCCATAGCATCGGCCCAGTCTACCCCCGGTGCCAAAGCTGGACATCCGACCAAGTGATGCTCAGATCGCCGCTCCCGCTGTTGGTAGTGTAAGCTCCAATTTTGTCATAGAAGCTGCCTCCAGGTGCATTGTCATCACGGAACATCTCCTTGCCATTTACATAAACGCTGAAGCGCTTCAAGTCGGCATTGTGCACAGTATTGATGCGAACGCTGGCACCGACCGTGGCCACACCGTCCGCAATCGTCTTGCCGCCCTCGACGCTGTAAAGGCGACCGCCCTGCTCCACGGCCATGATGAAGTAAGGGCCAGAGTCTCCGTTAAAGGTTTGCTTGATGGAAATGCGATTGCCCGACATGGAGTTGATCCGGAACGTGCCACCGAATTGGTGCGTGCCCGAGGAGTAGTCGTCCTTGTAGCGGCGTTCGGCGCGAAGATGACCATTGGAGCAGCCGCCACCGCCTCCGCCGCCGTTGGGACTTTTGGGGATGGAAAATGTGTCGCCGCTGACTTTTCCGCCTTCACACTGTTGTGTGCTGAAGCTGGGGTGGTCCTCGACCCAGTTGCCGTTCTCTACCGGGCTCCCAGCGAGGGCCAGCGTGGCAGCGGACACGGCAAGAAGAAGACTCTTGACGAGCATTTTCTTAGATGAGAAACGGGCCAAGTTGTACAAATGGGAGCTTTTAATGAAGAAGAGTGTACGACAAGAATGTGCTTGAACGAGTTGGCAGTTTGTGTTAGTCTATATTAGTGCAAACACTGAGCAGGGCAGCACCATGACTTTATATTCGCGAATAGCATATTATTTAGCCTTGCTTACGAGCACTCGATTGGTGGAAATAGAATCGCGGAGCAGAGTTCGGAAGTGGTGCAGATAACTGGGGTACCGTAAGCAGCCCGCGGACGTACATACTTGGTACCGATTCATACATGGCTTCTGCGGGCTACATTGGTGGAACCCCACCGTCTTGGCAGTAGAGGTGTACTTCTTGCCTTCTTCTGTCTCGGGAAATCTTCCAAAGAAGCACAGCAATTCGGGGCCGTACATATACATCTACAAAGCAGTCGAGGTCACTTACCGCAAGCACTTGTTGATGAAATATTTGAGGTGAGCAGTGCATTGTTCGTTTAAATGCGAATATTAGAGAGGGCATCGAATATACATGTTGATTAGCCACTATTTACAGGAAATTCACACGAAACTGATCCAGGCTAGCGCTGGCCTAGACTAACCACCATATTCCCTGCCTACCAATAAATAGGTAATCATCAGACGGCCGCCACCCAGCTAAAACTGTGGCGACAGCGACAAGCCAAAGCATTTTTCCACTTGGGCACCTGTGATCGACTCGGCCACGCTGCCACCCTCGAGCATCTTGATGCCCGCACTTATATCCTTGGCCAGGAAGACTCGCGGCACCGCCCTGCCGGTAAAATCACACACGATGGGATAAAAGACCTGCGCACTGGCGTCGGCAGCCATGTAGAAGAAGGAACCATCGGCGGCCGGTGCCGGCACAAGAACTGTGACGACGGCATCGTTGGGAATCTTATATGCAGGACTGGAGCGCAGACGTGAGACGCCGACCGCGTTCATGGTGCTTGCGTAGTAATGCATGACATTCAGGCTGCCGTCGAACGGGATGATGGCTTCCTTGGAAGTCGGCCACATGGAGCTGCACCTTTTGTTCGTCTCATTGCTTGCTGCAGCGACATAAATGTTGCCGTCGTTGCAGGAGGCCACCATGCTGGTGCCAACAGTGGTAAGTAGCGGGGCGAGATCGAATTTGTGGCCATTCTTGAAGACCTGGGGGTTTTTGTCGTCCACTTCATCACATGAAGCGTTGGTCTTGGAATGTGTACTTTCAACGGACGGAGATGGAATACTGGATGCTGAGCTGGTTTTTGAGATGATGACTGAGCTGTGTGACACGCTGTTTTGGGAGCTGCTTGCAGAGCCGACCGAAGGGCTGATTATGGAGATAGTGGTCGGACTGGCTGGTGAGCTAAGAGGCAAGCTGACTGGCAAGCTGACTGGCAAGCTGATAGAAGAGCTGATAGTTGTGACAGATGAGGAGCTATTCGACCAACCGCTTAAAGAACTGTTTGTCGAGGTGGGAAGAGAAGTGGTCGAAGAACCGAAAGAAGAACTGATGCGCGAGCTGTTTGACGAGGCAGTAGTGGAACTGATTGGGGAGCTCTGTGTAAAGCTTGTCAGGGTGCCCATCGGAGAGCTAGCTGGGGAGCTGATAGATGAGCTGATTGTTGAAACAATATGTGAGTTGATGGCCACGCTGCTGTTGGTGACGCGCTGCGACTCAACAGAGGTGCTGTTGTGCGCTTCCAAGAAGACGGCAGGTCCCTTGGGCTTGGACGCGGCGGCCTTCTTAAGACTATGAACCTGTTTAGTGTACGCACTGTGAAAATGTCCAGTTGGACTTACTTCAGGCAGCCCCTTGCGATGGGCTGAAGTCCTGTGTCGTGGAGCACATTGGAAGTAATGCCTAGAATGTCGAGAGACAGCTTGTTGCTCCAGTTCAAGCTGGTGCTGATACCGGCACAACCATCGAATTCCGTGAAACCTCCTTTGAAGCCGCTTAGCTTGTCGTAGCTCGCTGAGCCCGCAACCTGCGCAACAGCACTGATGGCAGGCTCCTCCATGATTCCCAATGCAGTTTCAAATGAAGCGATCTTGAGGCCGACCTTGATGCCGATAGGGAGCGCCGCACTGGCAGCCAACTTGATCTCGCCCTCGGCTTCCAGAACCGGCTTAAAGTATGGCGTCCATCCAGCCGCCGTGCTTCTGCTCGGCTCAAAGATGTAAAGCACGGCGGATGCCTGCGTAAGACCCATTTCGCCTCCGACCAGAAGTTTGCCTTTGGCTGCCGCTTCCAGACCAACCTTGGCGGCTACAGAAATGTATGGGCCAACGGTGACAACTCCGTAGGAGAGACCTGGTAGCCCAAATGTGAAAAGATCTTGCTGGATATTCTTGCTGTATTTGATCTGGGCGTCGACGCCAACTTTGAGCACCATCTTCATGTTGGTACGCAGCGCGAGCTCACCATCAAAAATGCCTTTGAGGGGAGTTATCTTTGCTTTGCCAGAGAAAACAGCCTGACCAGATACCCCGCAGTCAACACAGTAAATGTTGACATGCTCCTGAAACTCTCCCGACTCGGAAGCTGATTCATGCTTGAACAGTGCAATGGAATTGTCGCTCCAGGGTGAGGGTTCTCTTGGGACATCAGCTCCGGGGAGGTCCCAGGAAACGGGCTCGTTGAAGTCGCCCTGAATGGTGAGTGCATCTGCCACAGTGTTGTAAACGCTCTTGACAGCGTCGACAAAGCCATTCCAGAGGTTGGACCAGAATCCTCGGGCTTGGAGAGCGCGCCGTCGGCGTAGCTCTCCAGGGGCAGATTCGGCGCACCTGTCACTCGTAGAATTACGAGCGGAACTGATAGCTTCACCATCGGCAATGACTTGGTCAAGGAAGGCTTCAGAATCGGAATGGAGCTCATGGTATCCAAGCGCCTCATCGAGTGTGCTGTCAAAGGAGGGGCCAAAGGAGGCCGTAGCCAACCCGTGGCTGTCGCGGGAAGCATCTTCAGGTCCCCTAAAGTCGCAGATTAGCACAACAACATTATGTTCATGGGAAACAATTAGTTTAGTTACTTACTTTCCGGAAGTATTGGCGGTGTAATTGAAGGAGTTTCCAGCAGGTCTGGTAGAGTTCCCTCCTGGCGTGTTGTGCGGTGCCCACATACCCCATTCGGTCTCAGCAGAGTCCATCACATTTTCAGGGTGCTCAGGTGCACCATTTGCGATGATGGTTTGCTTATTTTGATCCACTGTCCAGCCTGTTGCGCGGAAAAAGCACCGATCCTCCGCGGATGGACCGGTGCAGCCGTTGGCAGTCGCGATGAGCAATAAATCTCGGCCTGTCACCCAGCTCCCAGTAGCGCGCCCAAACGACTCTGAAGTCTTGAACTTGATGACAAGATTATTGTTCTCGGTGTACTCGATACTGACGTGATCCGAGTGGTCGAGATTCACTGATGGAAGCGTGAAGCGATAAGTCAAAAAGGCAAAGTAGCCTTCCTGAGTTGGTTCTATTCCGGTGTCAACGCCGTGATTTCACAAGGATGCATCTCACTCACTGGAAACACCATAGTACATCTGAGAATCTTCTTTGGGAGCGATAGGCTCGACATTCTTCAGAGCGCTAGTATCCCAGGTCCAATGGACGCTCGGAGCCAAAGTCTGGCTGGGTGCAGAAGGCTCATCATTTTTCTGGCCTTCATTCTGTTGCTGGGTCTGCTGTCCGGTCTGCTGCCCAGGCAGTAGACTGGGTTGTTCATCTGCGGGCACTTCCACGGCCACCCAGCCGCAGAATCCGCCCTGTGCGGCTGCAGGACTAGGCGCAACATGAGTCGGCTGGGGCTCAGCCGTTCTCGCTTCAACATTGCGACGAGATGATTGCCATTTTGGCAGTGAAAAGAAAGGGAAGGCAGCAACAAAGGCTACTGCCCAAAGGAACGTAAAGATGGTATTAAAGAGCATCGCTGCTCGAGTGAAAAGAGTGATAAGAAATTAAATGAACGTATAAGAGGTGTACGAGCCTGGCAAACTGGGAAGCACCACGGCGCATCGCTCTCTTTTATTGTAGTGATACAGTGCATCTCCATCATTGGCTATAATCTATCACATATGGGATTTATTTCCTTTCTATGCGGAGAAGGCTCTATATCACCGGATTTAATGCCATGCATGGGGGGGTTGAACAACAGCGCTGTTCATTTCGTCGACTCCACCCGGCGCCCGACGGGCGGCGTACCAATGGCGCGCATGGCAGGGAAATGGCCAATGTCAATGGAGGAGGTACAAATTATTCCCAAGCACTAGCCATTCCGAGAGCCAAGATATTGAACCGTATTGGTGGTATTGAATAGCACAAGTGCAACCTCGTGATCCAATCGAGACAGTGCGTCTCTGCGCTCCGTCCATTTGCGGAAAAGGCCCCTTTCGCGGCGTACGGACCAGGTCCAATGACAGATGACAAGGCTCTAGTTCACGGCAATCGGCGACCAACTGGGCTGCTGGGGTATCGGCCAGTCAGGGCAGTCAGGCCACAACGGCCACTAGGTGATGCTCAAGCCTCTAAAGATGTGCTCCGCGACCAATAACAGTAGTGACTAGAGGCGCTCGTATAGCCCTAAAAATAATAATAGGTTTGGCAGCGGTGTGTCACCGACTCACCGGCCAATCTGCACCAACTTCGTCTGAACCAACTGCCGTTCGGACGAGACTAGTCACGTCCTTCTTTCGGAAGGTGAGAACTGACAAGTCGGCTATCGCTCGGCGCTCGCCGCCAATGAACGAAGAACGGCAGACTGGCGATAATAAGATGATGAGTCTTTTAAGTTTCACTCTGCAATTGACAAGGTGTTGGTGACTACGCTCTGGGTCCTCGACGCAGACGACAGCCCGTGCTCGACCGACTTCCAGAAACCCTCTAGTTGCGTGAGCCTCATCACCGGTTCATTGGAGCGGCGTTGGCTCCATTATACTCTGTGCCCAGCTGAATTGGAACGCACCTTGGGCGTGGATGATCGTGTCATAGCTGCATCTGATTGAAAATTTACCACGGTGGCCATGCAATTCAACGGGGGTGTATGCAGCAACAATCTCATTTGCGCCCATTTCGCGGTTAGATGCCCCGGAGAGCGTCGACTGGCGCTCCATATTTATGCTCATCATTCGGAGGTGCTGCTGCATGGCGGGGTGCGTCCACTGCCAACTTGCACCCGCTTCCTAAAAAGTCTCTGAAGCCGGATGTATTCTTTTCTATGCACAGCATCTGCCCGAGGTCCCGGATGCGAGCCGAGAAACAATCACATTCAGGCAGTAATGAACTTTTAGCCACTTACGGGGAGCACACACAAAGCTGCATTCTTGAATAAGCGTTGTGAGCCGACAAGATTACTGCAAGGAAACAAGCCAGGAGTGCCGGCGGAGACCGGCCAAGGCATTATTTCCTGGGCGAGGGGTCAGCTCTATTACCAGCCGTGCAAGCCCGGCGAACGCCGCCAAGTTGCCCGATTATATAGCCATATCCCGCTTCCTCTACGTTGACGTAACATGACAGGCGCGCCTGGAACCATGTTACACAGCCGCAGCTGACATGGTGGGACATGCTTGGGTAGAATACGACCTGTTCCGAGAGCTCAGAAGAAGAATGTGTAGCCGCCGGGCAGAGGCCAACTTCATCGGGAACCGGCATCGAAAACCACCATGATCGAAATTGTGTATTCTGTTCGCGACAGAGAGGGCTCAGAAAGATGGCTTGCGCGGTGCCATGAGATACGGCTCATCAATCTTGACCCGCCTGGCCTCGCACGCGCAGCGACATACTGCTGCGGGCCATACAAAACAAGGCTGTGTTGGGCGGTAACGCGAGAGAAGTTGGCTGAAAGTAGTCATCGGCAGCTGTGCCGGACGGCATCATACTACCATACCTCGTAAGTCGGAAAAGAGACAGACTCTGGGGCTCGCAGTTTATGCCATTATCGTGACGCGCTCGGCGACTCGGCAACCTCCGTGCATCTGGGGAGGCTTTCGCGAAGGAGGAGCCAGCTGGAAATTTGGGCCCAGTCGCCGCGTCCCACCAAAGAGCTTATCACGAGCACGAGCAAACTGTCAGGTCACGCTGCACCCAAAGGTCTGGCCCGCCAGTTGCGGTTTCGGCATGCGCGTAAGACGCTGATAAATGGCGATGCCAGGCCGTGGTCCTTGTAATCATCATCGCAGATTTCAAACTTGCCCATGAAGTTCGAGATCCGCCCGCTGGAACCTCCAAACTGGTCGGCGGCATCGACTCCGCCAACGAGGTCCTTGCAGCGAGGAGCTCGCGCCCGACGGGCTTGGTAAGCCTCGACGAGTCCAAAAGTCGTTTTCCTCGGTTGGCTGGCGGAGCAACGCTCGAGTACGAGACCCGTCAAGTTTCAGTGAAAGCGCGCCGCAGAAGTGTCGGGCTCGGGGCCAGAGTTGGCCTTGACATGAGGCAGGTCGAGTTAAGTCGTGGAACTATTGCCAAGGTCAGGGGCAGTTCAGTAGGTAACGCAAGTAGATTGCCAGCTTTCGGTAGCCGGTCGGCCGAGGCATGTTCTAGGTACGTTAACTAGCGCACGCCCACCTTCAGTAGCGCTATCATGAGAACTGTAACTGCAGCAGAGGTAAAGTCTTGCTGGTGGGCAGACTCTGTGCATATTACTGTTCTTGAACCTTTGTTATTTTCGCCCATAAACCTGACCGCTGGGACTGACGGGCCATTGGCGTTAGCAGTGTTTGGCCAGACTGTAGGCGTTTTTGAGCGTCGAGGCGTCGTTTGGCCTGCTGCGGTTAACGACTCGGCCGTCAACAGCGGCTTCGACCAGCACAAGTCAGCTGCATTTACACATGAACGTCTCCAGCTAAAAGGGGCCACGCGGAATGGAGCAACTAAACAAGAAGGCCTCAGCTTGCCATCTTCCTCGGCGTCGATACTCTACTAATACATTGTAATGCTGATTGACGAGAATATTTCTACATGACGCCTCGAATCGCCACGTCAAGGGCGACCCGCATGAGATTGATCACTACACGCTAAAACGCGCCCAGCATTGGAACGACATAGGGCTAACGGTTTGTGTTGAAGGATACGTTCCCGATTTTTGTAATTGCGGTGGTTATGAGACAGCGATTCGAGGTCGTCAAGTATATACTCCTCACAGAGGACTGACTCTCCATTAAACAAAAGGGAAGTTGATTCGCAGCGACAGACAGAGTACCCGGGTACTCAGTGGTTGCCGTCAAAGGCGCAATTACGGGGGTGGTTCACGCAACTTCCAACGCTATTCGGCATCGCTAGCTGGGCGCTGGGAAATAACTAACAATGGCCCGGGGGACACACTCAGAGCTGCCAGTGGACGGCCGCAAGATGCTGAGGTCAGCGATCGACAACTAATTATTGTTCCCAATCGCCTTCAAGCCTTTGCTCAAAGGCAACGTTCAACTCACCCATGAGCTACGTACGCGTATCGCACTATTGATTAGCTTGAGGGAACGAATGATCCCGAGTGTCGAATCTGCACTGTCACTGCCCGCCACTCAGATTAACGTAAACGACTCAGCTCTACATGATACTCAACAGCTGCATCGTCTGCCGTAAACGCAAGGTGTGTCATTTCTTCCCGATTCATCAACCTCCGGCATCTTCAGAACCTTATGAAACTGGTGAGCGATGACGGTGCTAATAGAAAAAAAGGTCAAATGCGACCGAAATCCGCAATCGTGCCAAAATTGCATTACTTTTGGTACTAAATGCGTATATTCAACCATTTCCCGACCGAAATCGATGCGCAGCGCTACTTTCTCGTATGGCGGGCCTAGTCGCAATTTTACTCAAACAGGCCTCGTTCGGCGCAGGGTATCTACTTCTTGCATAAACTGTCAGAGATCTAAAATCAAATGCTCTGGCGAGCATTCATGTGCAAGGTGCATGAAAAAGGGCTTGAACTGCAGCTACCCGGCACAGACCGCGCGCGAGCCCGCACGAAGTCAGCCATGTATACCAAAGGCCCTCTCGCAAGGGCAACAGGGCAGTTTGCCCACTTGGTTGGGCTCTGCTGATCTACCATCTTCCTACCGTGTGCGCGAACTTCTTGACATTTACTTCAGCGTGGTTCACACGGTTCGGTGCTTGGGCTTTATTCACATCCCAACATTCATGGACCGCTTTCGAGAGTATGAGTCTATACACGAGAATTCTTCGGGTCTCATCCACATTATGTGCGCTCTGGCTGCTCCGTTCATGTACGCGAAAGTCGCAGACACCACAAATGGCAATTCTGCAAGCCTTCAATATCACGAGGCGGGACGTGGCTGGGCTGCGAGTGCCATGCAACGCATGTTTGCCAATTTTGGTTCCTCGACGGTCGAACACCTCATGGTGTCTGTGCTGGTACACGAGTACCTTCTCAGAACTGGTGATCACAGCAAAGCTCTTTTGGTATCGGGTTTGGTGGCACGGCAGGTCCAGATCTTGCAACTCAACCTTGAATACGACGATGACACGTTTTGTACATCGAAGGACTCCCTTTCCAGCCACATGAGGGAGTCGCGACGGCGATTATTCTGGGCATGCTACCTACAAGACGCGCTGATCGAGTGCGGCATTGACCAGCTCAAGCTTGTATCCAGTGATGACGCTTATTTGCAGCTACCATGCCGAGAAGAAGACTTCATCACAGGACAGCCCCGCGTGACGGAGACGTTGGGGATGGGGAATCTGCTTCCATCAGTCGGGGTGGCATACTCCATCGAAGCTGTCGAAAACCTAGATCTTAGGGCTCATTACATCCGTGCCATGTCGTTACGCTCCAGCATTCTACGGTACGTCAAGCACATCAACGGGGATGAACCATGGGCCGCTACCGGCGGTTCACAATTTCAACGCCTAGAAAGACGCCTCATTGTCCTCGAGCAGTCCATCCCAAAATCTCTCAAAATAAACAGCGGGAATACTTATCTGTATAAGTCATCTGGTCGCTTGAACTTGTTATACGGCCTGCACATACTACTTGCGCAAACTTGGACCGATCTTTATCGGATCGGTGTGGCTGGTCTTGTCTTTCCAAGTTCCGCCACCGCAGAACTTCGAAGGAATGCGCCCGCCGATTTTCGACGCCGCTGTCATCAGATTTGCGCGGAACGGGCGACTCTGATATCAGGCTTGCTAGAGGACTTATATATATGCCATCGAGAGAGTATGATCGACATGCCATACGCAATTCACGCCCAGGTATGCAGCAGCACTCTTGTCACAACACTAGCATCGGCCAGGGTTGCGGATACAAGTTATTTGCCAGAATTTACCGAGACGGGCTACCGCCGGATGCTACAGACGAATCTCGTGGTTCTGCAGCACATGCAGCAATACATGAAAGTAGACGTTTTTGTTGAGTCTGCCAGCAATGCGCTAAAGCGTTTTGACAGCATGGTACTGTGCCAAGAAACCCAGTTGAATGGTAAAGAAGGTGCCAATGAGACGGCAAACCCATCCAATTTTTCACTCGATTACATTCTCAATCCGCTAGGAGTCTTCCCAATCGCTCGAACACAAGCTCGCGATCGACACATACCGGAGAAATTTGCTATGCCGCGGAAAGGAGTCGATGGAAGTCCTGTTAATGCACTGAACTTTACGCTCGACAGCGCCGAAGAAAGAAGAGGAGCGCAAGCGTCCGGGATGTCGTGGGATTGGGATGCGCAACTCCCATTTCTGGAGAGCATGGACTACCCAAACTTCCTCGATGATTCGTTATTAGGTGTGAACTTGCTGGAAAACTTCAGTCAATTTCATTGAAAGGAAAAAGACACAATGCGAAAAAATAGCTACGCCCCGCAATCGCTACTGAGGACACTGTAACTTGCTCTGTGTCGCGGAGCATTCGACTTGTATTTCTCCAGAGTCTACGATTTC
Organism: Akanthomyces uredinophilus; assembly: GCA_030778065.1. NCBI lineage: Eukaryota > Fungi > Ascomycota > Sordariomycetes > Hypocreales > Cordycipitaceae > Akanthomyces > Akanthomyces uredinophilus. The sequence goes on along the minus strand of JAPFRW010000144.1, from coordinate 95,900 downwards.
TTTGGCAATCTCTGCAAAAAATTTTCACTGAGAGTGACCATGAGAAACGCTCAATACACGGCGCACCGCGACTTAGAGTTCGGGGCCGCGATCCGTGATCCGGTCCGTGATCCGCACCCCGCCCTGCAACAGCTGCGTCATTTATTTTGCCTCATTTAATGAAAGAATGATGCCAGACAGGACTTCACTGGCACTAATGAATTGAGTAGACTATTGAACAAATGATAAATAGAGAGTTCCAGCCATAGACATCAGTTGCGCACGATCCAACTTCATTTTCTACTTCGACGCCCAGCATACCATCTTTGACCCACGATGAAGTCTCTCTTTCTAGCTTCCTACTTTGCCGTTCTCGGCCTTGTCAGAGCCGAAAACTTTCTTGTCTTTGACAGCACTGCTTATACTAATACCAGCGTCGGGTTTGGAACATCAAACATTAATTGGATCCCCGCGTATGTTTGCAATCCACTTGTCGCCAACGGCGCCGTACCTACACAAAAGGACTGGCAACGCATTGTGTCCCAGTGGAACGTCTATCCGGGCTACCCCCTTGTTCTTGATTGCGAAAACATCTATTTTGGCTCAGCAGCGACCGCTGATGCCAATCTAGCCACGATGCAGAAGTTGCAGACATGGGCCGCGGACATTCTTCCTCCGAGTCAAATCATTGGATGGTACGGACTTGCTGGAAACACACCTGCATCTCTTTTCGGACACTACAGGGCTCTGATCGCCAACCACAGCAATCATGCATTTTTTCCATCGGCATACACTTTTTCAAGCAGTCTCAGCACTTGGAATACCTCTCTCAGCACTGTTTTGAATCAAGTTCAAGCTATCAACAGCTCTCTCCCGACTTGGCCGTTTGTGTGGCCGCAATATCACAACAGCCCTTACTCATTTTATCCCACTAGTCTTTGGCAAGATCAGCTTTCAATTCTCAAAACACACTCAAATGTTGATGGATTCGTTGTATGGGGTGGAAAGAATCATGCCGTTTGCAACAACGATTGCCAGGCTATCGCAGGCTCTCAGCCGTGGCTCAAAGCTACACGTTCATTTTTGGAGGAGCTGTACGGCATATTCAATGACTCGCCACAGAGGTCTGGGCGGCAGGCATTCGCAAAAAATTGACACAGTTAATGTTCTCCGAGCGAGAATGCTCAAATATCCCATTCAATTTCAGAGTTGAATACACTTGCTACTGGATCTTGGTCTACTTGCTTAGACATTCTTCTATTTCTTTGACGCGTAAATGCCACGTACCATCTCCTTTAAATCTCTTCAACTATCTGCAAATGATTTCGAGCTTAAGGCTTTTCTTGTATTACTTCCGGATCTACTGATGCATCAGCCGCAGAATGAGACTCCTCCCCGATGACGTGAATTGTTGGAAAAGCCACCAACAAACTTCCAATGGTCAATCCCCAATTCATTGCAAGCTGTGTCATCGCCGAGTACCCTTCAGCATTGATTCGCCAAGCCATAGCCCCCCCAGCTGGTTTCAGCGCGGAGTAAGCACCTACTACTACGGCGTTGACCACCGGGCTGTTTGATTGAGCTCCGATTGTCCAATAGCAAAAGGATTGCCAGAAGGAGTCGTACACACCGTAGAAAATGTAGAGAAACATGGGACCGAGAAATTCGCCGCCATTCAGGTAGTCGATGTCTTGTTTATGACCGTGAATCATCCGCGCATCGTTCCAATGCTGGAATTGGTATCCGCCGCCCCAGATGGCCATGCCCGTCACCAGCAGCAGCGACCAGCCAATGAGGGCGCGCGTTGGCCTTTGAAAGTGGCCAGAATCGAGAACGAAACCCATCAATAAACCTCCAAACATTTGCGCCATCCAATACAAAGCCCCGTTGAGAGATCGAGTGCGCAAATTAAACGTCAAACCATTGACGTTGTTCTGCTGATAGGAGTAAAAAACGTTGGCGGTGTAAAACATGGGGTACAAGCAGAGGTTTCTCCAGCTCAATATAATTTGGGTAGTTTGCGCCAGAGTACTGCGCATATTCTCCCATGTGATCTGCTTCCGTTCGCGTATGATCCTCGCGCCGGTGTATTTACCCGAAAGCTCCTCTGTGGAGAGGACAAGAGCTGACAACACCCACCCCAGGAGCATGACGACGATATAGGCGATATATGTCGAATCTGTGACTGTACCAGACTTGGAATGATAGTTGAGTCCAAAGCTGGCCAAAGAGCCAATAGCACCCCCAAGGTTGAAAATAACCCAGAATAGGCCAATCGCTCGACCTCTCGTACGGTCAGTGGTATAGGTGACCATGATTGTTCCCTGGGCGACCCAGAAGAAGGCAGCACCGATACCAAGCAAGGCGCCAGACGCAATGACAAAGGACCCGTTTTTGGTCCTGGTAAAATTCAGAAGCGAGCCAGCGTACAATGCATACGTCCAGCCTCCAATGGCAAGCGACGTGCGGGGACCGAGGTAACGGTAGAATGTGCCCACAAGAAAGAGAGCAGCAACAGCCGTAGCGGCGTGGGTGGCCACATTAGAGTTGGCTGCCACTGTCCCATTCACCTGGCCTGAACCACCCATGCCAGTAAGAGCATTGTACATGCCAGGGTTGCAGAAAGATATAAGAGAAACAATGATGATCTGAGTCCAGGGATCGCGAAGAAAAGAGCCGAGTCCTCGTTGGCGGGGTGTCAAGATTTCGTTTTGAGAGCTTGCGGTCGACATGGCTGCGAGCTACAAAGTGTAAAATAAATGTTGCGATGCTAGGCGAGACACAGCGCTAGTGGGAGAACTACGCGTGGTCTTATACTTGGGACGATTTGCTCTTGCGACTTGACAAATGAGGCGCCAATGTCAAGTTAGTTGAGACAAATGGCGTGCTGCACCAGGAAGAGGGGCCTTGTCTTGACGGCGCCGCGTTCCGACAGCGTACCAATGTCTCAATGTGAGCGACGAGATCCTTTGGCGGCCTCAACACGCTTCAATCTGGAGGGAAGAAACACTGCAAGCACGGGTCTTGGTCGTAGGATAGCTTTCTGAGCAATTCAGGTGAAGTAGCCGGCTACATTATCGAGAATATAAACTGCGTAATCTGCCAAAATACGAAGTTGAAAAATGCGGCAGTGATTTCATATTGGCTAGTCGCGTCGGATCGCGGGGCCGTGTTCCGATACCTCCACCATCAGCTACATATGAAAAGGTCGAAAAGGACGTCTTTCGACTCAAGGAACTTGTGGGCAATATCCGGGGTATGCTGGTGCGAAGTATGAAATGGCTAACTAACTGATTGCCTAAGAGAACTGAATAATTATAAAGATAAGTAATCAAGCTTATTTATTTAATGCCGGGCTGATGTCCCTTTTGGGAGGGCAAAGCCCCGCGTTCGATACTGAAGCGTTGTTTCCTTTTCCGGGTATCGCCGCAGGTATCCCCGCAGGAGACAACTGACCTGAAGAAGCTTATAAGAGATGTAGCTAGGCGAGTGCAACACGGGACCTGGAGTAGAAAGAGTGATCAACTGTGAGGAAGTGGTAGAGCATTTGAAGGTGGGCTTGTGATCTCACCTAAAAGTTGGGCTCGCTCAGAGTTTCGGAGGCAACCAGGCTGAGCGTCTTTAATTAGGGCGTAGCAGGGTGGATCTGCCAGTAGCAATCACAAGAGCCTCTGTGATGACGACGGCGCATCTTGGCATCCCGTTATGGCTAGCCGGCTACTTAGATAAGGTTATTCTCTTGTTGCTGTTGTCCTGCCCAGCTGCACTTCATTTTCGCATCAACTTCTGGCACGGATGTCGCGCACGTTGAAAATGCAACCTCAATAACATTACCTCGTGTTACCGTTCTATGCGCGGTTGAGTTGTCACGCGCTATTGCCCACCATGTTGCGATTGCCCGTCAATTTCGTCACGCTACATTGTATGGCCATCATCGCCAACATGCTGTCTCTCTTCCTCCCTTACCTTCCGTACTAAGATAGGATGACACATGTGGTTCCATTCTCGTAACGGCTGTGCTGACCAGCTTTAGATGCGTACATCATCTTCATGGGCCTCTTAGCCCTCGTGGTCATGTGCCCTGCCGGAAACATGCCTGCTATCGACGCCTACTTTTTCGGCGCCAGCGCCTCGACGGAATCTGGTTTGAACACGTATATACAGATTGCTCATCCGAGCGCTAAGATGCGAAATGCCCAAACCGAGCTAATTAGACATCAGAATCGATGTCAAAGAACTGCATACATATCAACAGCTGTACATTTACTTTATTCCCATATTCACGAACCTCGGGTTTGTCAACATCATCGTCGTCATTGTGCGACTACACTGGTTCAAAAAGCATCTCAGAAGTGTTGGTATGAACGCATGGCTACTCGTGACATGATATTTATTGACCGTATCAGCGCCTCGATTGCTCGCATCTGGCGAAGACGAAGAAACCAATCTTGAGGATGGCTTCAAGAGTACGGCCATTACAACGGGTACCAATGTCACCGGGACAACTCCTGTTATGGTCCGTACCACTTCGCAAGCCAATGCTGTAAAAGAACCCACACAACAGCAGAATGAACGTACTGCATCCTCGAACGATCAGGACGACCCAGAGAAGCGCCATCATATTATCTTTGACGCCTCTGCCGAAAAGGATACCCACCCCAAGAATGGTACTGTGCTGTACATCCCTGGACCCAGAGACCGCGATCAAGGCCATCCGTTTGTCGAGATGAACAAGAATTTTGCCGACAGCCGAGCCGGTAAGCTTTTGCTATGACAGTGGCGGGTCGAAGAGTGGCTAAGAATCCTAGACATCGACATTGAACCTGTTCCTGGACCCAGCGCCCGGGGTGGTCTTCGTCGCCGTCCTGATGGCCAGCAGCGCATCGGCGAGACTCTTTCCATGGACCGCGCCACGAGCATTGCCACTTCCATGTTTGTCATCGGCGCAGATCTGACGAAACCGCGCCGCGTATCAACCTCTTCGAAGCAGGCGCCCAAGCTGAATGACATGCCGTTTCTTTCGCGCGAAGTCACGGTCGGCCGCAACTCCAACTTCTGTAACCTGACTTCTAGAGATCGCGAGGAGCTTGGCGGTGTAGAGTACCGTGCACTCAAGCTTCTTCTTAAAATTGTCATCGGTAAGTTTCTCCGTCATCTCAGATGTAGAAGCCTGCTGATGGCGACAGGCTACTTTCTGGGACTGCATCTGTTTGGTGCTATTTGCCTGGTGGGCTGGGTTCAGTATGCGAATCCCAAGTATACGAGTTACCTAGCCTCGGTTGGGCAAGACAAAAACTGGTGGTATGTTGGCGCTGCGTGCAATGCTCTGGGTGTGCCATAAGAAGCTGATCTTGCAGGGCTTTCTACTCTTCACAAACCATGATTTCCAATCTTGGTTTCACTCTCACGCCAGACTCCATGATCTCCTTCCGCGACGCCGGCTGGCCCATGTTCACCATGAGCTTTCTTGCCTTTGCCGGCAACACGCTGTACCCCGTCTTCCTACGCCTTGTTATATGGACCATGTCAAAGGTCCATCCGCGCAACGCGTCCATCCAGCAGCCGCTCACCTTCCTGCTCGACCACCCGCGCCGTTGCTACACGCTCCTCTTCCCCCGCGGCGCGACATGGGCGCTCTTTGGTATTGTCTTCGTCCTAAATTTTGTCGACACGCTGCTCATCATTGTTCTGGACCTGAACAACAGCGCTGTCTCGGAATTGCCACTGGGGCCACGAATCCTCGCGGCCATTTTCCAGGCGGCATCATCGCGACACACGGGCACCGCGACATTCAACCTGGCTGAGGTGAACCCAGCGGTGCAGTTTAGCCTATTGGTTATGATGTACATTGCCATCTTTCCAATTGCCATGACCGTGCGCGTATCCAATACGTACGAGGAGCGGTCGCTCGGTGTGTATGAGAGCGATGGGCAGGTCAATGAGCAAAAGGGTTCGGCGTATCTTCTTACACACATGCAAAACCAACTAAGCTTCGATCTGTGGTACATGTTTTTGGGAATTTTCTGCATCTGCGTTGCCGAGTCGCGCAGGATCATGGACGTAAATGAGCCGGTAAGTACAGTTGCGCGTCAACCAAGTAATTCCTTCAGCATCACACTGATCCTTTATAGGCTTTTGCAGTGTTCCCGATCTTCTTTGAAGTCGTCTCTGCCTAGTAAGTACTGCATAAACCAAATTCTAGATCTCACCACTTTCTATGCCGATTTCGATCATCTGCTTTTTGTTGGGTGGCTAACATTTGTAGTGGCAACGTTGGCCTCAGTCTTGGCTACCCAACTGTGGCAACTTCTCTATGCGGTCAATTCACCATATTTAGCAAGCTCGTCATCTGCGCCATGATGATTCGCGGTCGCCACCGTGGTCTTCCATATCAGCTAGATCGTGCTGTCATGCTGCCGGGCGAACGCATGGAAGAGACTAGGGAATTGACAGGAGAACCCAACCACTCAGAGGAATAACACGGGCTCTGCGCGCTCAGGCGGACCAGAGTTTCCAGTTAGAAAAGATGCGTCCACTTGAATTCAAAGATACAGAGAAGCTGCTACAGGTCGTTGCCGACCCTGCGACTCTGTCAACACCTGTGAGCCGTCACCTCGAACCTGGTAATGTGCAACGCCCGATTTAAACTAGGGCCAGTGACCTATAGACATGGAATAAGAACATCATTGCTTCACGGACCCCAGAGTTCCGGCACACATGATAGAGATTGGGCATAGCCGGGACTTCTTTTCTTTCTTGATTTTTTTTGACCGAGTAGATAGATCCACAGCGCTGGATCGGAGCGACGATCTCAGCGTCGAATTTCATCGCACACATCAGATGTTCAGCCTAGCTAGTAAACCTTCTTGATTAAGAAGCTGTTTGGCAATGTTTGTTTCAAGCAGCGCATTGTGGTAAGAAACAGGTCACAGCTAAGTGTTGAGCTTGGACAATTTCCGCACAGATGCGACCATCAGAGTAGCTAGCGTTGAGACTTGATCTACCATTGAACCTGAAAGACGAGTTATCGATCCATACCCGCGGATTTCTGCTAGTTGGCCCTTCAAGTCATGTACTACTCCACGAGTGACTTATGTATGGATCGAATTCACATGCAATTTCAATGTCAAAAGTATCCGGAAATAGAAATTCCATGTCATGGTACTTCTACACATATTATGTAAATCCGCCAGACTGGCGGAGTTGCTGACGTCGGTCATGTGCGGAATACAAATGCGAGGCTGATGTCCGCGCCACTAGCAAGAGAAGCTAATCTACTTTGCGCAAGATACTAGCCTGTCAATGGCATAAAATCTGGAAGCCGTCTCGGTACGAAATTCTCTTTAGAACGCAATTGCGACGTGTGCTTGTCTCGAGATAAACTCCAGCATCTTGACAACTCTACTATCCCGAACCTGAACCGACATGCCTCCATCCCGGCAAGTCATCGTCTCGTCTTTCAGCGACGTCGACGATGTCTCCACACTGAAGATCGTCCTTGGAGACGTCGCTGACCCAATTAAAGACCAGGTCCAGGTCTCGGTCATCTATGCTGGCTTCTCCGGCTCAGACATCAACATGCGCCTGGGGCAGTATCCGTTGCAGCGTGCCGCGCCGCTCGCCCTAGGCTACTGCTGTCTTGGCCACGTCTCCGCCATGGGACCAAATGCATCTGCCTTCAAGGTTGGGGACCTGGTCACCGCCGTTACAGTATACGACTCACAAGCCGATCTGATCAATATCCGGGAAAAGCACCTTGTGCTCGTGCCGGAGGGGCTAGACCTCAAGCAAGCCGCCGCGCTCCCATTGGACTGGAATACCGCCTACGGCATTGTGATGCGCGCCGCAAAGGTCTCACAGGGTCAGCGGGTTTTCATCCACGGCCTGAGCGGCGCGGTAGGCTATGCACTACTTTCTCTTTGCAAGCTGCAAGGCGCAATTGTCTATGGCACCGCATCATCGCGTAATCACGCGACGCTCAGAGGACTTGGTGCAAACCCATTTGTCTACAGCGACAAGGAATGGATCGCGCAAATGAGGACCGTCGGCGGCGCCCATGCCGTTTTTGACCCATTGGGCTTCGGATCCTGGGACGAGTCGTACTCGATCCTCAGCGACTCGGACCCCAGCATTCTAGTGGGCTTTGGTGGTAATCTCGCCGGGTTGAATGGCAATAAAGAGACGCGATCGCCTTTCCCTTCAATTGCGAAGTTGTTGGCGCAGAATTTACGGCTTTTTTGCAACAAGTCTACCACCTTCTTCTATATTGATAGAGACCAGGCGACGTTCAGGCCGGAGCTACTAGCGCTGCTGGATATGCTCAAGGATGGTAAAATTGATGTGTCGATCAAACATGTTTGGGAAATTGATGAGATCCAGGACGCCCACAGGAGTTGGGGCAAGGCGCCAGGCATTGGTTCGATGCTAGTAAGGATAAGCGAGGAGTAAACCATCACTACGGATAGACGATATGATGTTTCCCCGTACAAATGCAGCGAAATTCTAGGGAGACTCGTACGTAGCTAAGACCGAGTCGTTAATATAGCTATGACTGCGGAGCAAATAGCGCTAACATAATCTTTCAAGTAGGCCTAGAAAGGAAGTGTACAATTGTGCTAGCACCGCTTTGGTCAGTTTAATGATAAAGGCTACGTCTGCTTGCTCCGGCCGCCTCTAGGATATGGGGAAGAAACGTTATAAAGCATCCTCGCAGGGCTGTTGGCCGGCGGTTATCCTCCGCTTCAGATGGAACTTGACGGGAGAAGGCCAGTTTTCTACCACCATTTCAGCCGCCCACTGTCCGAGATTCGCCAGTGTAATGACAAGCACTGAAGAACCGCCAGGGCACTAACAACGACGCACTTGTGCCAGCATGCGAATGTAAGAATTGATGATCATCTTTTGAAGGGGTCATCGAATTCTTGATTTGGACGACACCTTGCCTTCATAGTGCGTACGTATTGTAGGTAGGTAATTCGGAGACCGATAAATTGGAGCAGATGATTGGTGGAATTAAGTCTACTCCTTCGGGTTACGGCTGGCCGTAGCTTCAGTAGCGCAGTTTTTCAATGTCATATTGTCATCCTAGCGGAGGGCTTGGGATTTTATCCTCAACATGCAAAAGCTGCATGTCGTGGCTTGAGTATAGTTCTAGGATTCGAGAGTCTTCACTCTGCCCCCTGTTTGCGTGGAAACAATGTCCGAGCCGGTGAAGCGACGCAGGCGGCCTGCCGTGTAAGTCCGTTCGCTATAGTGCGCTAGGGTATCCTCTAATATGAGATACAGGGCTTGCATTCTTTGTCGCAAAAGAAAAATCAAATGCAATAGGGAATTCCCATGCAACAACTGCATTCGGTCGAGAACCGGCGACTGCGTGTACGAGGCTCGACCTGTTGAGACGTCCGAACTACCTGGCGGTGCCCCGGCGAACACCACCTCCGACGCAAGACAATGGCAGTCGCACCAGCAGCCGATCCTCCCCAGTCCTTATCCTCAAAGCAGCACAGCGAAAGCAAACTTCGGATCTCAACATTCAAGTCCCAATTCCACACAGTCGTCACAACTCTCAAAGTCTTCTCACGAGGATGAAGCAAAACGGCTACGGTCGAGGATTCGAGAGCTTGAAGACCAGTTATCGAGAGTCAGCATCGAGTCCAGCAGCTCGAGCCCCCTCGCAACAGTGAGTTCATCAATTGAGACAACAACCTCGAAGCTTGGTGGTGTCTTTCACGTGCAATGCGATACACCCATTGGTAATGGCGGCCCCATGATTGCGCGGAGTATGATGCACAAGACGCGAATGTTTGGCCAGAGCCATTGGTGTGTAACTGCTGTTCTTCTAGTGAGTAGCCTCAACCTACTCATATACTGTCTTCTTTATCTACATGACTGACATTCGTTTCCTTCTAGATTCGCGACATTTTTGAAACCATCGATGCACAGCTCCAAGAGCGCGGCGCCGAAGCCTGGGCCGGCATCGCAAGATGCAAAATGCTAGCTCGATTTATCAAAGTCCGGCGATCGCCCGCTTGGCCTGCTTCACGAAACTCTCCGCTTCCCGAAAAATCCGTTGCCGATGCGCTGGTGGAAAACTACTTGGAAAACATGGAATTACTATACCGTGTATTGCATATTCCCACATTTCAAGAGCGTTACAACGCGCTGTGGACATCAGACACAGCGCCTGACCCTGCCTTTCTCGTCCAAGTCAAGCTCGTGCTGGCTTTGGGCGCAGTCACATACGACGAAACCTTTTCGCTGAGGACATGCGCAATGCAGTGGGCTTACGAGGCACAGACGTGGCTGACGGAGCCCAAGTTCAAGGCTCGACTCGACATTCAGACGATTCAAACGAACATTCTACTGTTGTTTGCGCAGGAGCGACTTGGCATTATTGGGGATTCCATGTGGATAGCCGTGGGAGGGCTGGTCCGCCGTGCCATCTACATGGGCCTGCATCGAGACCCTGCGCGACTACCTGACAGGACTATACTGGCGTGTGAGATGCACCGACGATTGTGGAATACCATCAGCGAGTTGAATCTTCAATCGAGTCTCGGATCGGGTGGCCCTGTGTTCATGTCTATGAGCGACTTTGACACGCTGTCGCCGGGCAATTTCGATGACCAGCAGCTACTCGAGCTTGATCCTGTTCCCCGACCACCCCACGAATACACGCAAATGACGATGGCGCTGGCGCTACGGGAGACGTTCTCGCAGCGCCTAGACGCTTTGCGATTCTTAAACGACATGTCTTCTGGCGGATCCTATGAAGAGACCCTCCGCTTAGACGCCGAACTGCGCAGCAGCTACAAGCTGCTAGGTCGCCGCCTGCAGTCGTGCCGCGGGCAAGGCGCCAAAGCATCGCTGACCAGCATTGAGCTCCGCATTCTCGACGTCATCATGTATCGATACCTAACAGCACTACACGTGCCCTACTTTGTCGCGGCAATGGAAGAGGCCAAATACGCGTACTCGCGAGCCGTCGTGGTGGACTGCGCTATGAAAGTATGGACCTCGCTGGCTGGCAGCACATCCACGCGCGGCGGCATGCCGCCTGCACACTCGCCATTGCCGTTCGAGGCGACCGACTATCTACGGCGGCAGGTCACGCGCGGCATGGGCTTCTTTACGATTGCGGCGATGCACTCGGCGCTGCTCGTCGTCATGGAGCTCCGCGCGCAGCTCAAGGAGAGCGACGGGCTCGGGCCCAAGCTGCTTCGCCCAGATCTCCTTGCCGTTCTGGGGCAGAGTCAGGAGTGGGCGCTCGAGGTCATCCGGGCCGGGCACACCAACGTCAAGGGATATCTGCTCTTGCGCATCATTGCGGAGCATATTGAAGGCATGTCGCAGAACCTGTCGCAAGAGGCGATTGTCGAAAATCTATTGCGCGCGGCCACGGAGGTCTCGGAGACATGCAGTGGCCTGCTGACAGACATGGCCGAGAAAATCACGGGCGGAGAGAGTAGTGTCGTCCACCCGGCTGCGGCGGCGCCCATGCCGACACCGCCAGACATGAGCGGAGATTGGGCCTTTACAGTAAGTTCGCGCCTCGTGCTTTGTGGGCGCTGGCCTGCTTATGAGCGCAAAACTTTGACAAGATTCTGACTTATTTCTCCCCATAGGGCTTGGACGAGTTGCTGGCTTCGACCGAGTCGAAAACTGAAGGCTGGCCAGCCAGTTACGGTTACTCGATGGACGAGTTTGAATGGGCCATGTTTGATGGGTAATGAGTCCTGATGTATTATCATGGGGACAGAGAAATCCCTGCGTCAATGTTGTAAAATACTGTAAAATAATGTGCTACCTTCTACATACATGGGTGACCAAATTCTCAGCTTTATTTCACCGTCATGCAGGCCTTTCATTTCTCAGGCACGCGACCGGCAATGGTGCGGGATCGGCGCAGGCAATCTGTCTAGCCTCACGGCTTGTGCGGGGCGCACAGAAGGTATATAGACACGAGGTCCTGCAATCTTTACTTATCATCTTCATATCACTCTCTCTATAACAAATCATACAATCGAATCTCGCATCACCCATTCGCCATGGCTACCGTCAATATTCTGTATCCGTCCGGTCCGTCCTTTGACCTGGACTACTACCTGAAGACGCACATGCCCCTCGTCCAAGAGTAAGGATTTGCTGCCCCCAAATGACGCCACCCGCTTCCGTGCGCCCGAGGACTAACACCGATACCGCGCCAGGAACTGGAAGCCCTTTGGCCTGCAAAGCTGGGAGATTGTTGTCTTGGAGCCTGGCCAGCACTACCAGATCCAGGCGATCCTGAAATGGGATAGTCTCGAGTCGCTGGCCAAGGCGAAAGAGGGAGAGGCCGGCGCCAAGGTGTTTGGCGACATTGCCCAGTTTACCACGGCTAAGCCAGATGTCGTGGTTGGCAACAGAAAGGCTGAACAAAGCCTGCTGTGAGAATGCAGTGTCTAGTGTTTTCCCATTGCATATAGCTGGGCTTCTGTATACGATAATCATATTTGCATACCATGCTCTGGGTGCGGTCAAGATGCAATGCAATCAGTGACCAGCCACGCCACTGTACGCCTGGTAGCCTCTAGCAGAGATGCAGGAACTTGGATGTGTTCCGTAACGAAGTTGGTTAGGTAGCGCCTTGTATTTGACATTATGTGGGCTCATTGGCGCTACATAATGTTGAGTCGATCCAGCCCAGAACCGCCAACGCTTTGAGATAGCCAAGACGAGCTTCTATAATTGCAGAAACCCCCCAACATCGACATTCAGCCATTCATCAAAATGGCGGCTCTCATGCAGGATCCCGGCGAAAAATCCCTCGACAAGCTTCTTGCCACTCTGACCACTGTTGCGCACCCCGAGACGTACGTCTTTGCCGCGCTCGACAAAACGGCACAGCTACCACCGCTCGCCGAAATACAACTACTTTTCCGCGAGAGCGAAGCTGTCACCGTCATCCTCCGCAAGACATACGCCGAGGACAACCAGATTGACTACTTTTTCCCCAGTAGGATGATTACGCTCGACGTCACGTCGAGCCTCGAGGCCGTGGGCTTCATGGCCGTCATCGCGACGCGGCTGGCGACGCTCGGCATGGGCGTCAACCCGGTCAGCGGATTCTACCACGATCACTTGTTCGTGCCAGAGGGCAGGGAGGTGGAGGCGACAGAAGAGCTCAAGAAGCTGGCGGAGGAAAAGAGGCGAGAATTAGAGTAGGACAAGATGCTCCGTTACCTGGCCAGCTGCGGAACACCACAATGCGTTTCAATTTGACACTCGGTAAAAAACAAAGAAATTTACCTGTCCGTATTTGCTTAGCACATATATGTGAATTATTCATCCATCCTTCGGCGAGCTCTGCCTCTTCAGTGTCGTAGTGCCATCGCAGAGCTGGACCAGCCACAGCCCCGCACAAGCTCACGCCTCTCATGCCAGTGTGGCTCGACACCCATTTCTGCCACCTGTTCGATTTCCCCAGCTGGGCCAAACGGGACAGCTTGACACTTTCTTTCAGCCGAACCTTTCGTCAAGGCCAACGCAATTCTAGTGACCGTCCGCTTTGCTTCCACATCTGCCTACAGCTTCTCATTGCTTGATTTCCCTTCCTCACTACTGGTGTACACCACACGCACCTGTTCCAAAGCGATCAAGAACCACAACACACAGCAGCGCCACCACAACCCCGCCACGATGCACCAGCACGCCGTAACCACAGCGCTCACCGTGTTTCTGGCTGCAGCGCCGACAGCATGGGCGGCCGGCATATACAGCAAGAATTCGCGCGTTCTGCAGGTCGACGCCAAGTCGTTTGATAGATTGATTAACCGCTCCAACTACACTTCGGTGAGACAACGTCTTACATCTCCTTCTTCCTCTCTCTCATGCATCTCTCACGACTAACACGGGCGTTTGCGCGCAACCTAGATTGTTGAATTCTACGCACCATGGTGCGGTCACTGCCAGAGCCTGAAGCCTGCCTACGAAAAGGCCGCCAGCCAGCTCGACGGTCTGGCCAAGGTGGCCGCCATTGACTGCGACGACGACGCCAACAAGCAGTTTTGCGGCTCCATGGGCGTCAAGGGCTTCCCCACGCTCAAGCTTGTGCGGCCCGGCAAAAAGGCCGGCCGCCCCGTGATTGAGGACTACAACGGCGGCCGCACGGCGGGCGCCATTGTCGAGGCCGTCGCCGCCAAGATCAATAACCACGTCACGCGCGTAACGGACAAGGACCTCGACGGCTTCCTCGCCGGCGCCGACGGCGGTCCCAAGGCCATCCTCTTTACGGACAAGGGCACTACGAGCGCGCTTCTGCGCAGTATTGCTATTGATTACCTCGGCGTTATTGGCGTTGCACAGATTCGGAACAAGGAGTCGGCAGCAGTGGCACAGTTTGGCATTGAAAAGTTTCCTACGCTAGTCTTGGTGCCTGGTGGCGAGGGCCAGGAGCCCGTCGTGTACGAGGGCGAGATGAAAAAGGCCGACATGATCAAGTTCCTGAGCCAGGTCGGCGAGCCTAACCCGGACCCTGCCCCGGCCAAGGCCAAGGGCGACAAGAAGAAGAAGCCAAAGAAGGACGAGAAGCCAAAGACAGAAAAGACTGACAAGTCCAAGAAGGCCGACAACAGACCACCCAAGGCCGAGGACAAAGAAGAGCCGATTAAAGAGGCCGACACCAGCGAAGACGCCCCTCCTGCTGCTCCCACCCCTCAAGTCATCGCTATCCCCACCGCCTCCAGCAAACAGGAAGTTGCCGAAAAGTGCCTCCAGCCAAAGTCCCACACCTGCATCCTGGCTCTAGTTCCCGACTCTGAGACTGCCGAGAGCCAAAAGGCCATCGACTCGCTCTCCCAGCTCAACACAAAGTACGTCCAGGCCCAGCGCAAGGTGTTTCCCTTCATTGCCGTCCCCGACAGCATCGACTCCGCAGTCCGCGCCAAGCTCGAGGCCGCCAACCCGGTTGAGCTCGTCGCCATCAATGTGCGCCGCAACTGGTGGCGCAAGTACGAGGGCGACTTTGGTGCCGCCAGCGTCGAGGCGTGGGTGGACGTCATCCGTATGGGCGAGGGGGCCAAGATGAAGCTCCCCAAGGGTATCGCGGAAGTTGTGGAAGAGGCAGAGGAGTCGGTCAAGGAGCAGGCCAAGGTTGAGGAAGTGCCCGAGGTTGAGGAAGTGCCCAAGGCTGAGGAAGAGCCCACAGCCGAGGAGGCGACCACGGAGGCGACCGAGGAGCACGACGAGTTGTAAAAGACACCAAGGTGTGGCTGCAGCAGAGACGCAGCCGCGTTGCGAATGGTGATTGTTTCTGTAGTTGTAAGCCGTAAAAATAGGTAGCGTATCTCATCAAGTCATGACTTTTTTTTCTCCTTCGTTTTACTCGTCCAGGTCCATGACCATTGTGTCGCTCTTCTGTATCGCGCCTTCACGAATCATCTTGCCACCCTTATTTTTGACGACACCATCCAGAAACTTCCTGACTTGCTTGCACCCGTCGATGCCCACCACCAGCATGCCCTCGAAGCGGCTGACCTGGATGCGGCTCTCGCACGCCATGACCACCACGCGATCGCTGTCGCCCAGCGTCGCCACGGTGAGGTACGGCAGCTCCTGCTCCTCCTGGTTGTTCAAGTCCAGCAGCGGATCGGCCGCATCGTCGCCGGCGGCAAACGAGGATGTCGAGCCCGCGGTGCAGGCGGATATGTAATCGGACATGGGGATGCCGGCGTCGACCAGGGCGAGCGTGGTAGCGTTGAGGAGAGCGGCGAGCAGCGAGCCGTCCTGCGACAGCACGTGGAGGGAGATGGAGATGCTCGAGTGAGGAAAGATGTGGGTGTGCAAGTTCGACGAAAAGGCATTGGCAATCGTAATCTCCATTTCTTGCGTGCGCCTAGATATCAATCATCAGTAAACGCCCTTGCCGCTACTACCAGCAGGCCCTTGGCTTTTCTCTCAAACTCACTTGTCGTTGCGCCCGCGCTTCTTGCGATCGACGCTGGAGAAGCCAGCCACGATAATGTTGACATTGACCGTCGCTCCGTCGCGCGACGCATTGTTGGCCTGACCGCCTCGCCTCTGGCTTTGCTGCTGCTCCGAGGGACCAGACACGACGCACATGACCTTGGTGTGGCCCATCTCGAGGTACGAGGAGCCGTCGGCGGCATCCTGGGTGCGGATGAGGGCGTGCAGACGACGGAGCTCGTTCCAGCGGCGTCCGTCGACACGCAGGAGCGCCAGAGAGTATGTGGAGGTATCCAACGGCATTCTGGGCAAGATTTAAACGTCTTGTTGGCGTGGGTGTTTTAGGGATGAAGCTCTCGCGCCGTTTCGTTTGATCAAAGTGCTCTCTTGGTGCTGGTTGGCTACACTGCAAATTTCTTAGCTGTGACTTTTTCTTGGTGTGGCGCACGCAGACAGCTTGGCGGGGCTAGCGAGCTGTCAGTGTGGCGTGCCATCCAGGCATGCCAGGCAGCACAGCGGGACGGCCTCTCAGCCAACTACACAATCAAGTACCAAATAGGTGCACCGAGGCTATTCTTTACAGTTAGTTTCCGATGAGTGGCACAATACCGACAGTTAGGGAGATGCCAAGGTGCTCCCGGAGACGGCTTGAGCCTTGATGCGTCGCTGCTCGAGAGGGAGGATGAGGAGGCCCGACCCAGCCAATATATTCCATCTGGGTTGTTGCTCTTGTTGCTTCCGTCTTCTTTTCATCAAAAAGGTACGAGCTCTATTATATCTAAATGCTGTATGTCAACTTGCCATGATTGTACAAGCACCGTAAAAATTGACTTCCTTCAGCCAACGCATCACACCTACGCCATCGCCACAGCCTGAGGTTCTGCCTCCGCCACCGGCGCCTTCTCATCCAGAGTTGTTGCCGCCAATTTCTCCTCCAAGCCAGCATTCCCACCAATGGCCTCGTAGGTGAAGCCGGTGACGCTGGTGTCGCTGCCGCCCGCGAGGTAGTCCTCGGACTCCCCAATGACTTTCCCGGCCGCAGCCCAGCGCGCCATCTTGGCTTCGCGGCGCTGCTCGCAGAGCTCGTTGAGTGCGGACCAGTACGTATCATGGTCGTACTCAAAGTCCATCTGTCCGGCCCAGTCCTCGCTCCAGAGCTGCTCAGCAGGAACATACTGCTTCATATCCTCGTTGAATTTGAGCTTGTCGCGAGTGACGGGGTCGATGAAGGGCGTAATAATCTTGAAGAAGCCCCAGACAATCCACGGTACTATGTCTCATTAGTTCTTGTCTACATAAACCTCCACAGGACCAGCTCACGTACCGTTAATAATTAGCGCCTTGCCCAGACGTTCTGGGTAGTGGTTCTGGAGAATGTGCAACACCTCGCGTGCCGTCGACACGGGCACGCTGGTATTCTGCCTCTTCTTGCTCGGCTTAAAGTTAATCATCAGACTAAGCTGCTCAACGCCCGCGGGCATCATGTCTGTCACGCGCTCAACCATGTAGAACAGGTGGTGGATCTGTCGCGGGCTCGCGTCCGTGTTCTGCCTTCCCGGGTTGAGGTACTGGCACGGACGGCCCATCTTGTCATAGCCCACAATGATTTGCTTGCCAGTCTCCTGCTCCGGGGAGATATAGTCGGGCGTAAAGTCGTCGAGGCCGTACTCGCGGCGCCAGCCGAGCGTGCCCTGCACACGCTTGGCAGCATCGTCGACGTTCCACTTGGTCGCGCGGAGGTAGCGCAGGAGGCAGTCACGAGTCAACCAGGCGCGCTCACGGTCAAGTATGGGACCGGACTTTTCCTTTTCCTTGTCGCAGCTCACGTCCGTCCAAGACTTCGCCTTGGTGAGCAGCGCTTCGTACTTGGCCTGCTGGTCGGCGGTCAGCTCGGCGCGAGCCGGGGGCTTGCTTTCGGGCGCAGGAGCGAGAATAGGCGTCTTGCGCGGCACCGAGGTACCGGATTCGCCATCTTTGGAGCTCATCGTGCTTGTTGCTTTGTTGAGCAGGCTCAGCTGAGACTCCTTTTAGGTGGCCGTGTTGAGTAGCCCCTGGATGCTGGTACCGGCGAAGCTGGGGCAGGAACCACGGTGGTCTGCGAATTTTTCAACGCCCGCTCACGATTCAGCAGCTTTCCGGCGATCAGCGCAAGTCACTTCGGCAAGCAAAAATTGTGATGGGGTATTGTGCGAATTTGAAGGAGCTGGCAAATAAATGCTTAATTGAACCGTTTTCGTGGCGTTGATGAAATGAGCTAGCCAATTCTTGGCTGCTGAGGCCCTGTCGCTCAGCTGCCTGGTCGCCGTAGCTCCCGTATTCGTAAGCCCGGTAGAAGCGGCATGCTGCCAACTCGAACATACCCTGGTTGCTTCATATAATGAAACCAACCAAACACAGGAGACGCCGTCAAATTGTCATCGAGAATGTCCGCACCAAAACACAATAATGCTCTCTAACAGAAGCGCCGGCGGAATAGCTTCGAGTGGATAATACTTGACTATTACGGTCGAATCTCTGGAGCGAAAACCGCGCCAGCTGCGCTTCAGCTTCGAGCCCGCAGGAAATACCTTTCCTCACTCGTACACAAAATGCAGTGCGCAAGCGATAGATGACACATTGGCCTATGGTGAATTCTCTCCCAGATTTCTATTCTTCTGTTCTTTTTTTTTTCTTTTTCTATTAAAAAAAAGGGTTGTTGAGCTGCACGCTTAGTCGCGGGACGGTAGGCGACCTCGTCTTCGACATTAGCGTGGCGCCCAAAGTATCGACAGTCTAAGATAAACTCGGGGCCAGGGAATGAGCCAGATGGCTATCGGAATTTCGGGCCTATCGAGCCAATGACATTATAACTTTGTTTTGAATTCAATACCAACTGATAGTCCATCTGCAGGTATTACCTAATTTCATACTCTATATCTGCCTTTCAGCTAGACGTCATAGGCGTAGAACTACTCGGTCAATCTCCTATGAGGTGCTGAATGAACCGTCTCGCTTGTCCCCCCTCGGATGCCAACTGAGTAACAGTGATAGCTTCTATTTACTATTTGAGCGAGGGTTCGTCCATCTATTACTACAAGAAGCACATGCGTCAGTGCCGGGGCCGCCTAACATTGCTGACTGCACTCACAGGCTGACGATTGCCTAGCTACTATATTCTGGTCATGATCAATATATTGAAAAGGCCTGATGAGATAACCAGTGTTCTTCTACTGTTTCGAATAGCATTAATGAGTATCGCCTTATTACATTTATTACAAAAAGTCTCATGTCTTGACTTGATGTGGGGGAGTTTATTGTGTCTAGCAGTACCTAAAGGATAATGCAACCTCGTCAAATATGGAAATAACCCGATGCTTCCATTCCTTTCCAATTACTCCACGAAGTAATCGACCAGTCTTGTTACTTTTGAACCAGTTGGGAGAGCACGCGAACAAATTCTAATGCAGGGGCCAACTGTACGTTGCATAGTCTGGCCCACCGATGAGGAGTCGTCGACGTAACTGATTACAGACTTGCATATTGGCCGGAGCAGGCCATGCACAAGACTAGGTAGATGCAGGAAGAACGCGCAACCACAAAATGGCCACCATAGTGTAGCACTGGCAGCAAATCATATTCCGCACAAACGAAAGAGTCTCCTCAGACAGCCTGGCATCGCGCCGCGGGGCTCGCAGCTTCCTGTAAGCAAGCCGCAACGAGATGCGCTGTTTCGGGCCAGACTAACAACGCCGATCCCGGTGAGGCGGCGCGCATAAGCCGCTTGTTCGCCGGTTAGCGGCCACGATGGCGCCGCAGCCACGTCGTGGGGGGGCCTGTCACCTTTCCAGTCTAGGCAAATCAAGACCAGCCCATCCTCCTCCGCCCTGTCCCGTCACCGATATCTCGCGATGTCGCAACACAGGTGTCTCATAGGTCAGCGATACTCCAGCCGTCATGCTTCTACCCGGAGCAAAGACCAGTAAGCCGGCATTTTGCGATCGACAGCCTCATTGGCGGCGGCGCCCGTGCTTCTTGTCCACCACCGCCATGCAGGTGTAAGCACAGAGGTTACATCAGCCTCCAATCACCCCTCCTACTCTTTAGCCCGAACGAAATATAGAGGGGTCGCCTATAAGCTAGAGCTCGTGCGCGCGCTATATTAGCCGTCATCCCGTGTTCAATTCCCTTGGACCAATCTTGGTCTTGTCACAAGAATCTGTGACATATATGAGCTTGAGCAGAAAAAAGATGGCGGTAGACAAAAAGATTGTTCTTATTACCGGCGCGGCCGCTGGCATCGGCCTCGAGGCCGTCAAGGCCATTGTTGGCTCGCAGCAGGCTAGCTACGAGATCATCCTTTCCGCCCGGAAGCTTGCGCAGGCACAAGCCGCCGCCGAAGAAATCGCACGCACCTTGCCCTCAGCTGCATCAACGACCACACCTTTGGAAATTGATGTGTCGTCCGACAAGTCCATCGAGGACGCTGCGGAGCTCATCAAGAGCAGATACGGTCGCATCGACGTGCTCGTCAACAACGCCGGTATGCGCCGCCTCGCTCACTCACAAGTTCATTCTCCGACCTTACTTTGGCTAACGAATTACTCAAGGTCTGCTTCCCGACTTTTCCGTTGTTAGCGGCGAGCTCTCCCTCCGCGAGGGCTGGGCCAAGGCCTGGGACATCAACGTCACCGGCGCCCACGTCATGACGCACACATTTGCGCCGCTACTTCTGCAATCCAGTGACCCTCGACTCTTATTCATCACCAGCAGCACGTCAACCCTCCTCGGCACCGAGAATGGCGAGCTACCGACCAACAAGCCCTCCAACAAGGGCTGGCCCAAGACGCAGATGCGCACCATGGTGCCGTCCTACCGCTCTTCCAAGGCTGGTCTAAATATGACGATGAGGTACAGAAAATCCTACTCGCACTTGTCCAAAAGGAAAACTGCTAACATACTGTGTAGAGAATGGCATCGCATGCTCAAGGACGACGGCGTCAAGACTTGGGCCGTTTCACCTGGATTCTTGGCGACTCGTCTTGGTGGTGACCAAGAAGCCAACAAGAAAATGGGCGCGGGCGATCCAGCGCTAGGTGGAGGCTTCATCAGAGACATTATCGAGGGAAAGAGAGATTCCGACATCGGCAAGGTCATCACCCGCGATGGCACTCAGCCATGGTAGTTCTGTGTGTATAAGACTCATCGTATACGAGGAAATAATGTGAATCCACAGTTGAAAACAAGTTGTTAGTGACCACAAGTTGTCAGTGATAACGAGCTGTCAGTGAAAACGAATTGTTATTGAGAACAAGTTATCAATTTCGTAAAATCTAAAAGGCCGCATTGCGCTCTGCGGCCTGGTATCATCACCGAGGCTACTCGCGCAAGTCTATATATTTCATATCGTAACGTCATCGCGCGGCCTCCTACGGGAGCTCCGCTCTATTTTGCATCGTGTCTCTCGTCATCGTCGTCCCCTGCACCTCTACCGGGGCGCCGCTCTCCTGCGGCGGCAGACTGGTATCCGGCGCTTCCACGACACCTTCCAGCGGCGGCGGCACCGTCGACAGGCTCGACACCACGCCCGCTGTCCCAAAGCTACTGCTGCCCGTGTTACTGGCGCTCGACACCGAGTACGCCAGGTGCCGCTCGCTCGGAGAGCTCGTTCCCGCGCGATCCGTCGTTGTCGTCATGGTCGTCGCTGGACTGGCGCACGCACCGGCTGCCAGGGCAGCCTCACCACTCCCCGCCACCTCTTTTCGTCGCGGCACGCTGTTGGCATACATTGCCGTCTGCTGATGCTTCTCGCTACCCTCCTCTGTCCACGACGCGCCCGACTCGCGCTGTTGTCTGCTGAGAGCAGCAGCAGTAGCAGCGGTGGCGGCAGCGCGCTGCTCTTCCCGCCCGCGTCGTCGCTGTCGCATAAAGTACCACGCAAACAGCGCAATGCCGAGCAGTGCCAGGATGCCGCCGATTACACCGCCGACAATGGCGCCAACGTTGGTCTTGCCGCCACCACCGCTGCTGCTGCTACCGCTGCTGGCCGGATCGGTGGGAAGAAGTGTGCCAGTGCCGGGCTTGTCGGTGCATCCGAGGAGCGAGTACGTTCCCTGCTTGCCGGCGGTTGACGTCGAGATGAGCCATGTATAACAAGCCGGGGCCGAAGAATGGTGGCTGTAGACAGTCAGTTCCACGAAATATCACCGTCTTCACTAGCAAAACTCACCAGCACAGTGTGCCGCCGTTGTCGTCGGAGTCACATTTCTGGCTTTGCGCCACGCACTGCTTGGGAATCTTTCTACAATTATCTCCGGAGCAGCATCCCACGACGCCGTTTGTGTACTGGCATGAGGACCTCGGATCGCTACACGCATAGAAACCACCTGTCACCATCTAGTTAGCTACCGCCTTCCAAAAAATTGCCTCTCATGGCAATGCTCACCTCCACTCTTGTCCCAGCCGCAAGTATTAGACGGCCTGGGCGAACTTGTACTCGAGCCGCTGCCTCGGGCCGCCGTCCCTGTCGTCGTCGTGGCTGTGCCGTGTGTAATTCTTCCTGCACGATCATCATCGTCGTCGTCGTCATCGTCATCATCCTCTCGAAGGGTAAGTCCGGCGCGCGGCACTCGTAGCGCAGGTGTCGGTCGGAGAGTGAAGCCGGCGACAGGAGGCAAGTACTGTGTCTGTGTGGCCGGCGTCCACGTCATTTCCTCAGCGGCGGCGGCGGCCGGGCCAGCCACGGCCGCCGCCGCAGCCGCTGCGAGTGTAGTGTATCTCATATGTGTGGGCGTCCAACTGAGTCGTACAGGTCGATACGATCTATTGGGGTGGCGCGAACTAGAGGCGCAAGTGGACGAACCAGTCTCACAAATACCAGGGGAACAAAGGTAAAAAGAGCTCTTTGCCTTGCGAAAATGACGATCGAAACCTTTCGCAAGTGCCACAAAGTGGTGAGGCTTCAGAGGTATTTAAATAGAAATCCATCAGCAGAGCACCCTGGCCGGCTTGCCAGCCTACCATGTAACCGGCCGTCAACCCTAGTGCTGATGATCGCATCTTGGCGGCTTTCGCTCGCGGAAGAAAGGCCTGACACAAGATTGTCAAAGGACAGTCAAGGAGCTCCGTAGTTATCTAATGGTTACAGGGCCAGTAATATGGCTCCCCCACCCGAGTGTCGATAGATGCCTGTTCGGGGCGCTGAGCCGGACGCGCTCTTTGTCCTTTGGTACTAATCATTCAGCCATCTTCGATTGAGAAGGTCTCATCGATAAAACACGCCGGTACACAATCCTGCGCTTCATGTGCACTATGATCTTCCCACTACTACTAACTGTAATGCAATGCACCAGGCTTTGTTGCAAATCCACTGTCAACAGGCCAGTTCTCTGTCTCAACGCAAAATACACTCAATTTTAAAAAACAAGCCTAGATATTAATAGCAGCGCTAAAGCATCTTCACCCCAGCATCTGCGTCCCTGCGCCGCTCTAGCGGGGTCAGATATTACTATCCAGCTCCTGCACCGCCCACTTCGGTGATGCAACATCACCCCGTCGCCCAGCCAAACAGCTTCTCTGTTCACTCCCCAGCAGGTTGCGACCTCCGGGCGAGCGTGGCTGGGTCTCTCTTCACAAAACACCAACCTTGCCACGTCTTCCATGCACTGTGATATTTAAAAACCCGGCTGGCAGATTTTGGGCTGACACAGCCTTGAACGGAGCCCGATTATCCCCGAGAGTACTCTGTGAGATTCTGGGACTTGTAATCCCCGCAACTCCGTCCGCAAGCGAGCCTCAACGGCCGCGATGTAGTGAATAATGTGTAATTCTACTCTATTCTCGTTGCATCGCTGTAAGAATGTCTATCAATATATGCTCGCTTGAAAGGCAACACTGTTTCCACCGGTTACGTCACACCTCATCACCTCTGTATTCAAACGAAGCCGTAGGCCTTTTCATCTATCTCTTGTGTCTAGCCGCCCTATTCTGTACGTATAGCTTACTCGTGGGCTCATCAAATCCACAAATAGCCACCAAGTAATTGATCCTATGTGTAGTGTCAGCAACAATAGGTTATACTTTCCGAGACTTGGACTTACTTTGCTTCGTCGAGGTGTTCTTGGCGCACATCTTCAAATGCATTGTACGCCTCCATGACAACCTGCGCCCGCTTGCGTTCATCCACATTCTTCACATGCAGCCTGAAAGAGCCGCTCACCGGCCGATGGTCGCTCACTTTGATCTCGTGTCTTCCATAGTCGAGTTGTTCGATTTTGCCATTGGCTCTATACAGCAACCGGTCGCACCACGCCGGACTGCGGCGCTTTTCACCGGTATCGTAGCGGTCCGTCCCTACATCGTACTTGTATGTGGGCGCAAAGTTGAGCGGCAGCTCATCAAATGCGCGGAGGCGGAACGCGGGATTCTTGCGCCTCGAAACGAGCAATTGGTCGCGGTCGCGCAATTTGGACAGATTCTTCTGTTGCACTGCCTTGACGACGGTATCGCGAGACATGGTATCGATTCTGTAGTTCAAGTCGCCGTTGATGACACAAATTTCGTGGTCTACAATCATGGCGCCGTCGCCTCCGCCACGATAGTAATCTAGCCGAGCTGATGCGTCGCGCTCGGTGGAAAACAGGCTGGCTTCCAAGATAGCAGCAACGTCGCTGTGGCGAGAGCTCGTTTGCGTCTGACCGGCAGCCAAGTGACAGTTGACAAAGCACAGCGAGCTATCGTCTATCTGGAATCGAACAGCGATGGCGCCTTTGTTCCCGTGTAGACCGCCCATACCACGTTTTACTTCCGCGCCTTGCAAGTTGCGGATGCGACCCTGCAACGAAGACTTGACAAAGACACATGTAAAAAGTCCGACAAGAGGAGCGTTGTACAAGAGCTGGTACAGGTGGCCTTGCGGCGCATAGTCGTCCAAAGTCTTGAGCAAAAAGTCGCGCCAGTCACGATATCGGTGGCTCATGTTCTCACTGTCCGAGCTGTCCTTCTTTTTCGACTTGAGAAAGCGTTTGGCGGTGGCCGTCTTGTCCTCGAGATCTACCAGCTCTTGAAAGCCGAATACCAGAATGTCCGGAGAATTACTAGTCTGCACAAAGTCCTGGAAGAAGGACGAGTCGCCATTCGAGTAGCGCAGGTTGTGGGGAGTTGCAGCCCCGGCGTTCCAAGTCATGACCACGAGAGACAACTCGTTGAACTGGCAGTACTGGGTCTCTTTTGACTTGAGGCTTGCTTCAAGCTTGTCGTCCTGCAACAAACCGTCCCAGAGCTTTACCTTGCCATCGTTTCCGACGGACACGACCTGCGCCCTCTCTATGCGATACGGTGCGGTGACATCCGTCTTGAGTTGATAGATGCCGGAATCGTGCGCTTGCCATTCCTTTTTCGTCATCCATGGGTTCTTCTTGGTGTTGTAAATACTGACTTTTCCAGTAGAATAACCAACCCATAAGTCTGCTCCTAATGCTGCCATTGTATTGATTTTCCAACCACTAATATGGATAACCTTCTGACAGGAGTAGTCGCTTGTGGAGTAGATGCTGACTTTTCCGTCAACATGCCCAAAGAAGACCTTCCCGGGATGGGCTTCCATTGTCGTTCCAGACGTGATATCGGCTGTTCCCTCTGTGACGAGGGGCTTCATTAGAACTTGAAATGTGGTGGACCCATCCAGCGACGGCTCAAACACCCGGATAACTTTGCTAACGGCATGCCACAGTTGACCGTCCGCCACCAATGAGAACGTATGACCTTTAGGTATTTTATAGCTTTGAGTCGGGTTCTTGTTTAAGTTTGGGATTCCGTCCTCGTCTGGGCCCCAGATATGTAGGCAGCCAGATTCATCGAGGGTCCAAATTTCGTTGAGATATCGGTACGCTTTGAGAACCTCATATCGTCCATGAGCACCCGGCTTATTACAAACAATGCGGCTGGTAGCAATATCAACTTCCATCATGTCCCCAGAGTTCATCCCGATCCAAATTCGAGCAGCCTCGGTGTCAGGATCAGCGCCAGGCTTGAAGATAATGGCTGTCGCTTTAACACCTTCCGTATGCGCGAGGCTGAGCAATTGTTCGCCGTCCAAGGTGTTCCAGCCGCGGGTAAAGCTGCCGCTGGTGCAGACAACGTCGCCGCATACGTCAAATCGCTTCGGCTCATATCGTGTCTGAATTTCACTGCAGCCCTTTTTCACATATGGTGCTCTGCGATTGATGCAAGCGATATCTGGCAGACTGGATTCTTCGGTGGGTCTCTTAGGTTCCAGTGCCGTTGAGACGGGATAATCAATCTGGTCTGAATTCTTGCTCTCTATCGTCTTGGATCTATTTCGAGTCGGAGGTGGAAGGAATTGCTGCGTAGACAAAGACTGCGAATGGAGGGATGGCATGGTGTCTAATTTTGGTGGCGATTGTTGCGCTGGTGCTCGTACCGGCCGAGGAGGCGGTGCCATATCGCGAGTGTTGACAAGCGATTTTGTCAGGGTTTCCTGCGTAGGGCGGCGCACAGGCAATGGCGGCGCGGCTTCGTCATCATTTGGGGCACTGTGTACGTCGTGAGAGACTCCTAGGCCATTTTTGTGATCTCGTCTCTTGTCGGCTACCCTGTGATGCACAGGCGGGGGCTGAAAGCCGGTAACACTGTGATTTTGCATAGCTGCCGCATCATTGATTCCAGGGCGGGGCCGTGTAGGCAGTTGAGGAGGAGATTCGTCCTCGGACTCGGAGCTGGATGAAGGAGGACTCGTGAACGGCGATGGGTCTTTGGTCGTGTTACTTCTCGGTAAAGACGACTGTCGCTGTGGGAAGGTCATCAAAGAGAGATTTGTGCTCGCTCGCTTCTCTGAGCGGCCAGTAGTCGCGGGTGTCAAAGCACGAGGCTCCTTGTCGCGACGAGTATCCACGGAGCGTCTAGGAGGGGGCGGCGAGGGCGGCTTGGATCCCGCCAAGCGAGGCGATCTAGGAGGAGGCAGGCCATGTGTGGGTGTAAGTGGTCGACTCGACGCAGCGCTGGCGGGTTTTGAGGAGACATGGGGATGCGAGATGGCAGTCGATGGATCTAGGAACGGCGATTGGTCGCCTCGCGCAGGTTGCCGTCGAGATTCCTGCGGCGGCGACTGAGGTGGTTGGACGGTGACGGCCGGAGGTATGACAATAGACTCGTCGAGGGCTGGGTTGACATGTTGCGGGAGCATACTGGTACTATGTAGATGCTTCGGTTTGACGGGGGGTTTTTCTTTTAGAATCGGCGGCTTTGTCGGTGTAACTGGCGGAACCGGTGCTTGGCTTGTCGTCTTGACAGTCCGCAGGTGATCAGGCTTTGGGGCAGGCGGTCGTGGAATATGCGAACTCGACTGCGGTTGGCCATTATTCATACTTTCGAAGCGCGCGAGTAGAGACGAAACAGGTTTCTGTAAATCCATTAGCTCAACGCATGCAGTCTGTCACGATCGGAGTACTCACGATGGACGAGCCATCTGTCTTGTCGGCGGGCGTATCCATGGTGAGCTATTCGGACAGCCCGCTGCCGTGGGGTACAGGCTCAACGTCCCCGAGCAGAAACGCCGTCGTCGAGAGCTTCCGAGGGCATCAAGAGTTATAGCAGAGGTTCGAGGAGTCGTACTGCGGGCGGGAGAAAGCGACGATCGGGGCTCCAACAAGCTCTGGCGGCTAAATAAGAAAGGGCCAATAGTGAAAGCGGGATGGAGAGTCCGAGAATGCTTGCCGCACTGAGAAAAGTAGGAGAAAATTTGGATATGTTAGAGGCGCATTCGGGCGTTGATGGCAAGAAAGATTAAGGACGTGAGATGGGGGCAGAGCTCATCGCAATTGAATGTGGCACAAAAGAGGCGTCGCGAGGTGATTGCGTGTCTTTGAGGACAGACAGATGGGCGGTTGCCACAGAAGTGAAGCCCCACGAAGATGCGGGACAGCCTGCAGTTTTAGCATTACAGCTGCCACTGCGGCCTGTCATTAGCGCCGTAGTTGCGGCTTCCAGGCGGCCAGTCCAGGGTCTAGCGCTGGAAGGCGGGGCACAGAATAGCGGGTTCGCGGCGGGCTTTACAGTGGATCATGGATGAAGGCTCAATACGAGACTTGTCGCAGGACGCGCACTGTCCCTGCAACGGCGACGATGCTGCCGGCGATACAGTGCATTTCTTGCTGTGGTTACAGTGCAGAGCCTCCACAATGGGGCTGCGAAGACGTCCCTCAGCACTCAGGCACCTATTCTTAGCGACCGATACAGGCATCTTTGCGTAACGGTTTCGGCACTGATCATACACTGAAATCCCTTCTGAAAAAAATGGCAGTAGGTAGGTAGAGGTAGGTATCTACATACCTACCTTAGGTAGGTACCTACAGGTAGTTAGACTGTAGATGCAGCAAATGAGCAAATTACCAAGGTACAGGGCCCTGCTGCGAGAACACCCACCAAGACACTGTACCCGCAATGCTGTCGCCTCAACCAGGCCTAGGATCGTCATCTCCATTAGGTACTTTCCACCTGCACCTCCAAGCACTGCCATTGCCACCCGTCCACCAGTCTTTCGCACAGCCGCTCGCTAGGTGCAATCGTCGTATCGAATCTCTCTTCGCACCAGACGTTATCGAAAAATGAATACGGTATGCTTTGTTTCGATTGATAGCTGATCCTATGCTAAGTGTCACAGGTGAAATCCTTCTGGTTCGCATCCCCGACACCGACTCCAAGCCTCTCTCATCCAAACTGTCCAAGCTAACACGACGCCTACGTAGGCTCGGCTGGGGCTCCCTCTGCGTCGGTACGAGCAGGCCCTCCTTCTACAAACAACATCCTCTGCAATGCATTTACTAACTCGCTTCAGCTGGCGCCGGCGCCTACGTCTTTGCCAAGCGCGAAATCAATGCCGACCGCAAGGCCAAGCTCGAGGCCCAGCGCCAGAAACGTAACGACATCCGCGCCATGGAGTATGGTTCTTCGCAGCCCATGAACCCTAGCAGTACCACTGGCTCCTCCCGGCCTGCGGCCGACAATGCCGGCTCGCCCAGCGCCGAATCCAACAATGATCCCTCCCCCGCTGGACAGGACCTTGGCCTCGAAGGGGTTCCGAAGAGAGAAAAGGAAGACGTCAGTCCATACGAGAGCAAGGTAGGCTACCGTAGCCGCAAGGGAGACCGGTTCTCGTGAACGTCACCGGGGACGAGAAAACGGCAGGGAAGCTGTGTCGTAGTGATGGCTGAGGCGCGGTCTATAGACCTCATTGGAAACGGTCCTGCGTCGCAATGTTCAACAATTGTACAGTTATAACAATACATTAATGAAATACATGATCAAATACCCCTATTTGCGCTGGCCCAAGCTAGCTGTTCCGTCTGTCCTCACGCCTCAACTTTTTCCCAGAATCAGGCCATTCTCCAAGCTCTGCCCCACCAGGCCGAGATTTGCCGCTACCATCTCATGCCTTGCTGAAACTCCACCAATAAAGCTTCATCCCATCTTCATCACCATATCGCAAACACGACCTCAATTCCCCCGTGCGCGCCGCAGCAGCAGTTCTCCCACCATGGCATCGCCAGAACTGGCCATCGCGAAGGCCGCGCTCTGCGCCTCTCTCTTCAAGGCGGACGCCGTCTCGCTCTCGCGCCCCGAAGTCGACACGCTCTTCCCGCTGCTCGACGCCACCATCGCCCAGTGCTCGCGATACAATGTTCAGGTTTGAGCCTTTTACCACCTGGGGACACGCATTCGCCTGCCTCTTCTCAGCAATGCTATCCCTTGATATTGCCCGTTACTCGATAGCTAAACATTTGTTTGCCCACCCGCCCCGCAGAGCTGCAAGAACTGGATGATGGCCAACGTCGCATCCTCGCCCGCGCGATGCGCCAACCTCGCCAAGTACCTCGCCGCCTTGTCCAAGAGCTTTTCGACCGGCACGGCCACGCGTCCGAGCCCCAAGCGCAGGCGCCTACACATTCTCTATCTTCTCAGCGATACGCTGCACCACGCTACGCGCACGGGCAACAGCGTCTGCGCCAACGCCTGGGCTCCGCACTTGATCACCCTCGTGGCGGCAGCTGCCTCTTTTCACAGATGCCCGAAGCATAAGGTCAAGCTCGATAACCTCATTTCGCTATGGGCCGAGAATCAATACTTTACTGGCGATCTACTCTCTCAGTTTCGCGACGCTGTGTCGAAGAATGGCAATATTACCGCTCCCGTCATACAAGCCGATGCCACGTCGATTACCTCTCTTAAAGTCACCAAAGAAGCACCGTACACACTCCCATCCTCTCATGGCGACTCCTCCACGCCATGGTACGATCTCCCAGTGGGCACCTGGCTTCCGCATTTGACGCCAAACTCGGCGCGGCCCATGGTGACGGACCGCATCCGCCCGATCCAGCTGTCTGCCGGTGTCGCCGATGGTCCTCTCGTCGACGCCGTCAAGAATCTCCTGCGCAGTGCCGATCGCATATACTCCAGCGTTGACGTGTCCTTAATCGACGGCAGCGCGAATGAAGACATTAACGAGCTCGGAGAGCGCTTCGTTGTGGACTCTGCCACTGGCGACGTGGTCAGTGCGGACACCTAC
Organism: Akanthomyces uredinophilus; assembly: GCA_030778065.1. Lineage (NCBI taxonomy): Eukaryota > Fungi > Ascomycota > Sordariomycetes > Hypocreales > Cordycipitaceae > Akanthomyces > Akanthomyces uredinophilus. The sequence goes on along the minus strand of JAPFRW010000144.1, from coordinate 65,422 downwards.
TACGGCTGGTCGCGCGCGTTTTGTGAAAAAATGAGGGCGCGGCGGAAGCAAACGGTGTCGCGTGGCAGAGACTCGCGCGACCGCTCATATTCACGTTCAGAGTCGTCACATTCACGCTCGCCATCGCCATCGCGCAAGCGTCCGCGTCGGTACTCGTCCGAGTCACGCAGTCGCAGTCTCAGCCGCAGCCGTACGCCACCGGCGCGGGTTCAAAATCACAGTCGTGGCAACAGCCCGGACCGGCGATCCCCTCCACGCCCGTACAATAAACCACCTGCGGCGAACCTCGCAGGGCTGCCGCCACCACCGCCTCCTCCTCAAGCTGGCTTCCCAGGGCAATGGCCTCCACCACCACCGCTGCCACCTCTGCCACCCGGAGGTATGCCCAACTGGACCCCTGATCCAGCCGTCATGAGCCAGATGATGTCTGCGTGGTCTGCCAGTCAAGGCTTTCCCCCGTCACTACCACCACCGCCGCCGCCACAGGGTTTCCAAGGGGCATTCGGCCATAATTCACAGCAGCAGGGTACATATAACAGAAGAGGTGGACACAACAATAATTATCGTGGTAGAGGAGGGTATGACCGCGGACGAGGTAGATGAACTAACACGAAAGTGTATGGAGTATAATAAAAGGAGTAAAAAGTCTATTTCGTTAAACAAGATACAAAAATATGAAGTGATAAAAATAAAAATGGTTCTGTCCATGTGCTTTCGTCATCATCTACATCACGCAAAGGCAGCAACTCTCTGCCAAGATCAAACCAGTATTCAGCATCTCTCTCGAGTGTTGTGTTTTCCTTCACTCCTTCCATTTCCTTGTTCTCCCAAGGACACACCAAATAGGCAAAGTAGACAATTTCAGGAAGCAAAGGCACTCGAAAACGTTTGTAACCATTACGAGATAGAGACGGAGAGAGATAGACAGAGGATATAGCCCGTTTTTCGGCCGTTGTGTCCAGCCTGGCCCTTCTCAGCGCTGCACAGAAGTAGCCGCCGAGACATGTGTTCCTTCTTCCATCCTTCCCCTTAGAGCTGCTTTTCTTTACCGCAATTCAATGTGCAGTGAAATGTTTCCTTTGTGCGCCAGTTGCAAATTTCTCCCGTCTTTCCACAAAAGAAAACAAACAACGCGAACCCACTCCTCTTTTTCTGCAGAGATCTTGGTAAAACAAGAAAACAAGACCCTTCACTCGTAAACAGTCCGACGAGACCAAATCCTTCAATATGCCAGTACTCAAGAAAACAATGCAGTGGTTCTCTCGTGTCGATGTGGTGAAACGGTACGTCGCGCAGCGAGCAGGCACAACGCCAACCTCACACTGGAGAACATCAAAAAAATTCATCATGATCGATTGTTTATTCACAGAGCTACAGCCCCGTGCCGAGCCCGTTGCCACTTTGCCTTCACCGGCTCCGTGTTGAGCCAGTGGAGCCTTGACGCTCGTGAACACTGGGCCGACGGCCAGATTGGTCCTGTAGTCGTAGCGAGTCCATTCGCTTTTGGCTGTCGTCTGTAGCCGGGTCCACCTCGTCGAGTCGAGGCATGCCAGTGACTTGTGTCCTTTGCGGGGGCTCGCTCGTATCCAAGGACATGGAGTTGCGGCGAGACTCAGCTTGCTCGCCAAGGGCGGCCCATTTGCGCTCACGAATGGCCTCACGTTCGGCAGCGCTATTCTGGTGCTCGGTGTACTCGTGGGAGCAGTCGTCGAAGAGCTGTGGGTTAATCTCCATGAAGAGCTTCATAGCATTGTAAACCATGCCGTGAATAGTCCTAACATATTAGCAGGAGCAGCATACAGTTCCTTGTTAGGCAACTTACCTGTTCCAATGGCCCTTCGAGTTCTCGTAAAGAGGGGCAAACATGATGGGCAGGATAATCTCGACATTGTCGCTAACCAGGTTGCAGAAATACTCATTGTTCCAGAAGTAAAGCGCACGCTCAGCGACTTGAAAGTGCGGACTGGCAACAGATTTGGCCAGCTGGTGGAAGAGTGGTTCTTGCACCTTGGCAAACTCGGCAGGATCCATGACCTCGAAGATGTCCTCGACTTCGTTCAGGAACATGACTTCCTTTGTGCTGTTTACTTTCGGCCAGTAGCGGAGAAGTCCGAGGACAACCTGAAACGTTAGTGATTGACAACTTGACATATTCGGGGCACGTACATCTTCTGTTAGGGACGCATCCTTTTCAAGAAACTGTACAATACAGTACGCGAGCTGGGGGTGATACATGCTCAGGCTCCTGGGCTTGTGCAAGGGAAGGAGAACACGGGTCAAGAAAATCTTGTGTTCTTCCTTGAGAGGGAGCGCGAAACCGTTGATGATGGAGCCCAGGATCTCCAAGAGCTCTGCGATGCCGTTGAATCTCTCCGTTTCGTATGTGAATTGGAAAAAGACATTGTTGATCGATCGACGGATGAATGAACGCAGGTTTAGGAACTTGCCATAGATTCGATGGAGAGTAGTCTTAAGGAAATCACGCTCACGGGGATCCTCAGAGTCGAAGAGATCGAGCAATTGGAGAACAAAGCTGTGGTCGATGTAGGCCTTGGCAATGTTTGTGTTAAAATCCTGACTCTCAATGAAGCGCAGAAAGAACTCGTAGACGACTTGAATATGCGGCCAAGCAACCTCGAGCACGGGCTCATCCTCTTCCGGGTCAAAAGGCTCGCCCTGAGGGTTCATCGGCGGCGGAATTGGTCGGAAGAGGTTCTTGCTGAACATGTCGACCACCTTGGGGTACATGGGCTCGGTGATGACTTGTCGGTTGTTAGCGACGTAGTCAAGCAGCTCGTGCAAAGCCAGTCGCTTAATTTCCTTTGCCTTCATGTCGCCACTGGCATCGTTGAAGTCGAAAATGACGTTGCACTGCTCAATTTTCTGCATGAAGAGCTCCTGGCGCCTATTGGGAGGAACCTCGTGAAAACCGGGTAGCTTTTCGAGGTCTCGGTTGGTGGAAATGTCGAAACGCGACGAATGCTGTCGTTTGGGGGTTCGGAGTCCCTCAGGAATGGCATCGCGGTTATCTATTCCTCGGTGAATCATGAGCGACTTTTGACCGGGCTTGGGAGGCGCGAGGTCGTGCGGCATCGTCTCGGCGGCGCCGGGAGGCGGGACGTGCTGTTTGGGATATGTTAGTTTCTGGGAACGTGCAGATTGATGTTGGTCAGCTTACGCCTGGGGTTGGGCTGATGACGACTGTGGGAGGCATTCTGGAATTGCCGTTGGGGCTGGAGTTGGCGCCCATGGCACCGAATCTGTCAACACCAGCGCCCTGGCCGAGGCCGTCTGTGGAGTTTGGCGGCAGCGGCTTATTGCGAATATCATTGACGGCCGTGGTTGAGGATGTAGGGGTCAGGGTAGGCGACTGGGTAGATGGATCTCGCGACGAAGGAGACGCGGTGCCATCCTTGGAGTCTTTATTCTTCTTGGACGATTTTGTGGAGTCTTTGCCTCGAGAGAGCTGGGGAGAGTTAGTGACGTGGCTTTCAATGAGTTAGCCGGACAGAGAGAGCTTGACGTACGACTTTCTGGCTGAAGCGCTTCATCCTGTCTTGGAGTTGTTCGCCCATGTACTATCGGGTGGCACGGTCGTGGCTCTGGCGGGGTAGGGCGGCAACGCGGCGATGCTGCGAGTACAGCGATGCCAACCAGAAGAGCGCGTCAGGGTCGCTAGAGACGAATGTATCGATGGAAATGAAGACTGCAGTTGGCAGGTGCGGTATCAACGAGCAGCGTCGGCCGTAGGGATGCGATGATGGCTCGACGCGATGGCGATGGTCAGGGGGCTCGAACGCGCGGAGGGAATGGCGGCTGGGCGAGGATGGAGCAGTTGGTTTGCGAGCGGGGAGCGGTTGAGCCAACAGACAGGCTCATGCGTGAGGAATTGCTGGCAAGACGAGCTGGAGATGAATAGAGGTGGACGGAAGATGAAGGGCGCGCCAGCCTTGGAGAGAAGAGGACTGTGAGGCAGAGTGGTGTTGATTCAGCGCGGAGTCGAGGTACAGAGCGGTTGTTGCCGTCTGCTGGCGTGCTAGCCAAGTGACTTAGCGGGTGCCAAACGTGCCCAGGCGGTGAAGTTGGGTTGCTGGGCGGCTCATCAGCGCCAGGAGCTCTGGTAGCAGAGGCTGAGAGGGTGCCGAAAGCGGGGAAACACGCTAAAGCCAGGTACTTCGGTACCTAAAATGCAGGGGATAATGGTTGTGATAAGGTGCTGTAATTACAAGGCTGCGGCGCTCAAGTTTACCCTTGCAGGTGTGTCCCAAGGATCAGCACGTTTTACTTAGGCACCTTAGGCTGTTGAGAAAGCAGCAAGAAAGCACGAAGCAGCCACACAAAGCATAATGTTGCAAAGATTGACGAGAGAACTGTGCACGTCAAAAAGGGCAAGAATGCCAAGAAGGCAAACTACTTGGACCATTGTATTTATCTAGCCATCGCGCATCTTTCTACTGTGATAACAGCTCCACGCAGCCAGCGCCGCGGAAGTGAGGGACGGGGCTAACAGATTACAGGACCAGAAGACCTTCCAATCCTCTTGCCGTCCTCCAGCGCTCTGTCAACACATCCATCAGTGATCACCAAGGTCCTGCAGCGCCCCGCCCACTGTAGCTTAGCGCCAATCCCGCCTCAGATGCCAGCTTTAATCAGCCTGGGCACGGACCAATTACGCCGGAATCAAGTGCCGCCTTGTTGTTGTTTTGCAGCACAAACGTTGAACTGAGAACAGTCTCCATACAGTGTGTGCACCGTCCGCACACACGCCTCGAGCTCAAGTTTTGCACTCATCGCAAGCACCGTGTAGACTATATCGTGCAACTATCGCAGTCTTTGCCTCGCGCAGCAACTTTTGCTCACGACTACGCGAATGGTATTCAACGTTGTGAAGCTGTCTTTCCTCCTCGGCAGTTGTCGCGCGTAATGCCGAGAACGGCGCCAATCATACTCCGAACGGCTATCCCAGTATAAGCAGTTGTCGTTGGCCTGACTTCCTGCTGTCTGCCGGCACCGAAGACAATGGCTTCTTATTCGGACAACGGTGCTGCTGCCTTTGTTTCCAATCGCTTGATACCAGCATCGCCAGAACCCCGTTCCAGCTCAACTCATGATACCGCAGCGCAGAATGCGCCAGTCTACACCATACCGAACACAGAAATTGCAGCCGTAGAAATTCCTGCAGTTGTGCAGGATATTGACCGCGCGATCAAGGCTTTTGGTCGCGTATCATCCTTTGAGCATGTAGGGCACCAATTTCGCATCTGCTTGCCCGTGCTAATGGCAGCCTTAGATCCTGGACCCTCAGCGCAACTCGTTACCTCTGTATTTGAATCCAGAGAGCCCATTCTGCACCCCCATCATGTCCCATAATGCAGCTTCGCATAATGTTGTCCTTAAAATTACTGTGCCAAAGCGCACGGGAAGGAAACGAAAGCGAGGCTCGTCGGGACCTTGGGAGGGTGGCCAAGAGATCCGTGAGGCAGACCAGGCAAGCTCTATTTGCTCAATCGCTCGTCAAGATGAGCCCAAAGTCCTCAAACGAAAGCTTCAGGATAATGTCGGCCGCTACAAGGTGGATGCCGTGGGTATTGTCAACCACACGCACAGATTCCGCGGTCTCGCAGACTTTTACTGGGATCTGTCCACCTCATCGTTTACTAACCGATACGTGGACCAAGTCCTTACCGGAAATGGTAGGCCGCGGCTTTGCCCCGACTAGACGTAATAGCGCTAACATCTGGGTGCAGTCGAAAAGATGAAAGCCTTTGCCTTCGAGCTGGGCATCGACAAGACCAGAAACCTCGATGTGATACCGCCGCCGCTATTCACGCATATGAGTCTTCCGTTCAACTACTTTTACTCGCAGAACCCATACGTCCGCACCACTGCAGACGGCGGCACAGTCAACGTCACCGCTGTCAAACAAGTTGGGTACTTTATCAGCGCCGATGATCCCACGCCGACTGCTCCTCAGGAGCCTCCAGACGTAACAGATGCTCGTTTCATGGAGGTTTTGGCAGACTTGGAGTCAGCTTTTGAAGATCGCCCTATTTGGACCCGGCGCTCATTGTTAAACCATCTCGGCAAGAAGCTTGACAGCTGGAACGAGCTCAAGAAGTACCTCAACTACGCCGCCTACCAATTCAAGGGCGGACCGTGGCGAGATTGTGTCGTGCCCTACGGCCTTGACCCACGAACAGATTCTAAATATCGAGAATATCAGACTGTCATGTTCAAACTGACCAAACATAAGCGACCTCAAGGCCCGACGGCCGTACGCACTTATCGCCGTCCCGAAAAGGTAGAGGAACGGCAGGTACCGGCGGGAGCAGCCAGCCATATCTTCGACGGTGAAACGTATGACACGGATGGCAAAGTTTGGCAAGTCTGTGACATTACCGACCCTCTGCTCCGCGAGCTTCTTGACGGAGCGGCCGTACGCCCGACATGGGACATTAGCAGCGGCTGGTATCACGGTGGGCTGTGGGCCAAGGTTAAGGCCATCATGAAAACGAAACTGGTTGGTATTCGATTTGGCAGACAGCTGTCGCGCACAGATTTCGCCCCCACGTTGCAATTTGGCGACATGACACCACCGAGATCAACATCAAGCAATTTTCATTTGCCATTGCCCAATTTGCGCCTTACGGATGAAGAGCTCACGGCGCTACGCGGCCGCAAACCCCCGAAGAAAAAGAGTCAGGGATACAATGTCAAACTGCTCGGCCGCCGGCCAGCATCAACAACCGATGAACCTACGTCGGTCGCAAGCTCACCAAGCCGAGCTCCGATGGAGGCCATGGAGAATGAGGAAGACTCGGGCGCTGATAGCAACGACGCCAACGACAGCGGCTCCGAGCTGGAGGACGACCATTTGGATCAACTAGCAGAGGATTACCACGATCAAGACTACAATGAGCCAGAGCATCATGGTCCGACCTATAATGCTCCGGGTTACAATGGCCCGTATCGATATGAATATGGTAGCAGCCACTTGAACAACACGGACGAGGTGGAAGATGTATACCCCGAGCTTGAGTAGCAACGTAATTACCTAGGTCAGCAGGTACCTGTACTTATGTAGCATCGGCGTTTGCATTACTACCACTTTCCACTTGCCACCTACCAGCTGGCAGCTGCCAGCTGCCAGCTGGTAGGCCGGCTGACAAACGCTGCGCACAATGTGATACGGTAAACTTTACGCATTCGGATTTGTTCAATCATCTTCAATTGTTTTCGTCATCCCGCATCATCTTCGAGCAACACACAGGAAGCACCGCAACCATGGAAGCATCTACGCCTGAGGCGGAGTTTCCCTGTCGGCCTTGCAATCTCGTGTTCCGGTCTTGGAAACTGTTTTGGGACCACAAATGCGCCATGCGGGAGCAAAGCAGGGAGGATCACAAAAACTGCACGTTCTGCGGCGAGAGGTTCGAGTTGGCCAAGAGTGAACTCTTGCATGTCCAGCGGGTAAGTATCCTACTAACTACAAGTTTTACACTCGCCTCTATACTAATTGTAGATGCCACAGTCCCACGAGCCCAGTCACAGTCTACATTGCCCGGGCTGTGGCCGTGGCCCCTTCGCTCGAGTTGGGACGTTGATCGCGCACATCGAGCGCGGTCAGTGCACGCGTATCGGTTCGAAAAACTTGGTGATGTTGAGAGAATCTATACTTGATTTCCACAGAGAACTTGAAAAGAGATCAGACGAGCCGGTCAAAGGGAGCTTTGCCAATTACATGTCCAAGATACATGTCCCGCAATGGGTCGACATTGTAGAGGCACCCAGTGCGGAAAAGCCGGGCGAGCTTTCAGAGAGCCATTTCCCCGGTCTCCCGAGGAAGGAGCCACAGGCACCGCGGGAGCACAAGCCCAAGGTTTCGGAGAAGATGCTGAGGAAGCAAGAGCCTAAGCAGTCGAGTCAACAAGAAATGCAAGCACTGGCGACAAGTCGCACCCAGAAGTGGAATTCTGAGATGCATCTGAAGTCAGAGAAAGCAGAGATCGTCAGCGATAAAACGATGATGGCTGATACCGACAACGACGAAAGCTTGCTAATTGACGTATCGCCAGACCAACACCTCGCAGCCAAATGGCAGACGGCAACGCAAGATAGCAAATCAACCTCTAAAAAAAGCGAAGGGCCGCTTCCAGCATCTACCACACCGTTGGCCGCCAAATGGCAAGGCGCCTGGGGATCCAAAGATATCCAAACCGCCATCGCAAGAGATCGCGAGAATCTACGCGTGACCCCAACTGCCGAGCAGCTCGCGGCGGCAACTCGGCCTGCGCCCAAAGCTTTAGTAGAGTCTATGGATTTGGATGACCCCGAGCATCCATATTTCAACGCGTCTAACTATCGTTGCCCCGTAATGAGCAAATATGTATGCCCCAAGTTGGGATGCGGGTAAGGGTACTACAAACGATGGTGCAATTTCGAGCTAACGATGGTTTTAGCAAGTACTATGATGACAAGCAAAGCATAATCAGGCATCTCAAGTCACCTGCTCATGGTGACAGGTCGTACCAATGCCCAAAATGCTTGCGTATTTTTAAATCAGTGGAAGCAATCACATCTCATGCTGAATCTCCCGGCCACTGTCGAATCCGAGAGACGGAACACTATGGCGCGTTCATAGACCAACTTACCGGAGGCATTGTCAAGGTTGACGCTAGTGGTGGGAATGATGGTATCAAGTACAACGTTGAGAAAAAGGTTCTTGACAAAGTTTTTTGGTAATGCTCATCTTCTTGAACCATTGGGTCCACTGGCCGCGGGGAAAGCAAGTGCAGAATATTGTAAGTAGGCGAATAGCTTAGAAGCGCAGAGGCTTACGCCCTGCAAGAAAAGGAGAGGGAGGAGTAGCGCAAATACGTATCAAGCCTCGATCAGAGTCCTCAATACTCTTCTTCTCCACAAAGAGAAACGTTGAAAGCCTCGAAATCTGGATATTATACAGGGTAGCGAGCGATCAGCGCTAGATGTGCTCCAACTGTTAGCACACCACGGGGCAAGCAGAAGAATACACCAGCGGCTTTGAGCTGATACTCTGCAGTTATTACCAGGATTAAAGAGGTTGAAGGATGATTAGAAGAAAACGTCAAATTCAATTAGTAGAAGTATAATAGAATAAGAAAGACAAGAGAAACAGCAGTCAGATTAAAAAAAAAATATGCAAGATAATAAGTCACTACTTTGACTTGAGCGGCGTGTTTCCGTGGCGCAGCACTACTTCGCCCCTGATGACCTAATCTGTGCTGCCTCACACGTAGCTATGCCAAACATTTTTGGAACGTGCGACATTGCCCAAACATCGCTCACAAAGCCTGGCCGAGTTTCGACTTTCTGGAAATTGGCCCATAACAAGGCGGCACGGACCGTGTCCATGAAGCGACAATAAGGCACCAACTATACCGTCACGTTGGATTCCGACTCCGAACATCCCTTCGAGGCCACCGGCCGCCTCGGCGACGACAGAATGGCCCGGCGATGGGCGCGCCGGCTCGAGCGCACATGCTGCTCGATCGTCCGGTACTTTCCGCTGCTCTTCGTCTATGGCCTGACGACGTGGGCTGTCGTAACAATCGTGAATATCGGCAACGAAGACACCAGCATCGCATGGCTAGGTATGCAAGCTACGCCGAACTTCCGGACCAAGAGACCTTCAAAGCTCTCTTGATGCTGACTGTTCTCTGCAGGCAAAGTTTCCTCTGCGATTGGCGTTGCCATCTACCTCCTCGCCAACTGGGCCTACACCGTCGCCGTATTCACACCCGCGGGCTCGACCACGACGACCGAGGGCTACGGTATGCTGCCCACCGCGCAGACCAACCGACCCGCGACATCCCTTACCGTCAAGAGCAACGGCGAGACGCGGTTCTGCAAAAAGTGCCAGGCGCGCAAACCCGACCGCGCGCACCACTGCTCCACGTGCAAGCGGTGCGTCCTAAAGATGGATCACCACTGCCCGTGGCTGGCGACATGCGTTGGCCTGCACAACTACAAGGCCTTTCTGCTCTTCCTCTGCTACACAACACTGCTTTGCTTCTACTCTTTTGCCGTCAGTGGCACCTGGGTCTGGACGCAAATCATCAGCGGCATCACTGAGGAGGTCGATAACCTCATGCCCGTCAACTACATCATGCTGTCCGTCATGAGCGGCATCATTGGCATCGTGCTCGCCATCTTTACCGGCTGGCACATCATGCTCTCCCTGCGCGGGCAAACCACGATTGAGTGCCTCGAAAAGACGCGATACCTGTCGCCGCTGCGCCGCTCTTACAACCGCGCCCACGACCCGCGCAACCAGTTCCATCCCGTTGCTCAGCAAATTGTCGACTTCCATACCGCGGCGCTGCCTGGCATCACCGCGCCCGAAGAGGGTGCGGAGCAGCGCTGGGCTGAGGACCGGCCGGAGGTCTATGAACAACAACGACGGGGCCCACCCGCGCAGCGCTCATACGTGGAAATGGAGCGCGAGCAGAGCCGGCGACGTTACGAGGAGTACCTCGACGAGCAGGACGCCGAGAAGCTTCCTAGCGCCTTTGACCTCGGCTGGCGCAAGAACATGACGCACCTGCTGGGACCGTCGCCCGCGCTGTGGTTCATCCCCATCTGCAACACCACCGGCGACGGCTGGGCATGGGAAGCAAGCCCTAAGTGGCTCGAGGCGTGTGAACGCGTGCGCCTCGAGCGGGAACAGCAACGCCAGCGCGAAATCAATGCCGGCTGGGGTGAAGCCGGCCCCCCTCCCGAGCCGCCCTCGTACTATGGCCAACAACAGCAGCAGCAGCAGCAGCAGTCACGGCAGCAGCCACGGCAGCCTGCCAGCAAAGCAGACCGTCTTCTCGGCCGCGATCCGAATCTCTACACGGACCCGGGTCCAAACGGAAAAGGCAACACTGTACCGCTGCGGCGGCTGAGTCCGCGCGGACGCACCATTGAGCAGGAGCTTGAAGACATTGACAGCGACATTATCGATGATTTCAACGAGGAGCCACGGCAGCAGCCGCAACGGCCTAATGGAGGTAGCCCAGCACGCATGAACAGCAATAGCAGCAGCAGCAACAACTGGGGCCGCGGCGGCGCGAGCGGCATGCTACGAAGCGGCGCGAGCAGCGGTGGCCAGACGCCGAAGCAAGCCAATGCTGGATGTGCGTCTTATGAGGACGAAGGTGTAGATTAAAGGGAAAGATCAATGAACGCTGTATTACTACATATCATGTGAGAACGGGCGGGCCAATCTTGTTTCTGGTAAAGGCATAGAAATATAGGAGTTTTCAATTTGACGAATGAAACAATTACGGTATATTTTCAAGGACGCTGAGCAGAAAGCTTGCATTGCTGCTACAACGCAGGAGCGAAAAATAGTCAGATGCTCATGGAAAGCTACAGGATGCTCAGATGTCAATCTGCCCAAGTTGACAACAAGACTTGCCGAGCAGTTGTGCCTTCGGAACATCACATAGCAAAGAGTGCTCAGCACGCGGCCCCAACAATCAAATTGCTTCCCTCTTGCACATGCCCGAAAAAAGAAACCAGCAAAAAGAAAAAAATTCACGTCATGGGCATCAGAGGGCGCAGCGTAGAGCAAAAGCAAAAAAAAAATAGGTCAAGATTCAATCCAAGATGTCCTCTTGTCCGAAAATTTCATTGTGTGTGTTGTTCTCTATCAAACCCCAAGATGAAATGATTCATTCTTGTCCAGTATTTGGAACATGACTAAATTTTTGGAAACCTCCGCCATAAAATGCTACAGAAAGAGGATAGATATATATGTGCCGTGGGGTAGTATGCATATGTTTTGACATTTCTTGGTCTTGCCCTGCAAGCCATAGTATTTTGCACCGAGTCAGTGTGCAGTCTCTTTCGCTAAAAGCAGACAAATAAACAAACAGGGGGGGTATTTTGCTTCCAACTCGTTGTGAGTAGTGTGTGCGTGTAGTTGTGAAGAGGTGCATCTGTGTGACACGTCGTGTTTCAAAGACAAAAGAAAATAATTCAACAATTCAAAAAAGCTTATCCATCAATACAGGTTCTTTCTCAAGCTCGAGAAGGAAGAAGAGAAAAAATAAATAGAATGAATGTAAGAGTGACAGTCAACATCACTCAGCTAGCGCTGCTAGCAGAAAAGGAACGACTGGCCAGGCTAGCTGTAGCTTTCAAAGCTCGTCTTTTCCATGCTCGGCTTTTCAATGGTGCTTCGCGGGCTCGTGTTGCTGCGTCCAAACACCTTGCCGCCGAGGCGATTCAGCTTGCTGCCGTCGGGCTGCGGGCGCGGCCCGTCGATGAGCGTCTTTCCAATGTCGTCCATCTGGATGCGGCAGAAGAGCGTCGAGAACAGGTACTGGTCACCCGCGTGGTTAAGCAGCGGCAGCGTGCGGTAACCCTTTTGGAGGTTGCACAGCTTGGCCGTGTAGCTTGCAATCGGCGGGCGGTCCTTGGTGCTGTAGCTCTCGCCGTCGTTGGACAGCTTGACCGACCAGCGCACAAAGACCAGCTCCGGATGTTTGGTCACGACCTTGAACTTGAACTGGCCTGACATGAACATGGGCGAGAAGCCGTTCTCGCGAATGACTTCCGTTTGGAACTTGAGGGGCGTGTTTGTCTCGCGGTCACCTTCGAAGGACTCTTCCTTCTTGTCACGCTTGTCGTTGGCGTGGAAGACTTCGACCTCGACATAGAAATCCATCGACTTACTGGCCGCGAGGTTGGCCGGGCGCATAAGCTGCTGCGCGGACAGCATATCGATGGAAAAAGAGACGACTGAACGCTCCTTTTTGCCGCGGGCAATGTCCGAATTGTATGGAAGGACCTGAATATCGCGCAGCTCCGGAGGCTTGAGTACGTAGCCAGATGAGTCGCGGCCGCCGTCAAACATGGCGCGGTTGAGCTGCATACCCAGGTCAAATGTCTGCCAGTTGAGAGCAGCCATTTGGACACCGCGTCGCCAATAGATGAGGGGATCAAAATTGCTCGAGGCCAGTCGGGTGCCGTCAGGGTATACACGCATCAGGTAGCGCATGTTGTGTATGTTGAGCGACATCTTCTCCTCCTTGGAGCGCGAATTCTTGGAGAAGCTCGACTCCATAAACGAAAAGATGTGGTTAAACTTCTTTGCGGCCGGCGTGTCGAAGCCAGGAAACTTGACGCCCGCGCAGTACACGCCAAGTCTGCCGAGCACGGGGATGGTCTTGTTGGCGGATCGGTTGGCGGGACCAGTGTCGCTGCCACTATCATTATCGCTATTACTGCTCAAGTCACGCATGGGGGGGATTTCCTCGTTGATGGTCTGTACGCGCTGGCGGCTGTGGCTTGCCACGCGTCGGGGATAGCCACCGAGAAGAGGACTCTGGGGCAGAGACTGTGAGATGTATGGAGCAGGGCTCTGCGAGATGTGTACGGGCTGACCAGCGGAGCCGACGCTGTTACCGCGACCGCGGCTAGACTGGGCAATAACAGAGGCACTGTTCATGTTGCTGTCATCGTGCATGCGGGGCTCCTTGACTTTGATGAGAATGCGACCCATGAGCTCCGAGGGCGACGGCAGCTTGTTTGAAGATGGATCGAGGGGCTCAGTGACGAGACGAGCGCCAAAGGCTTCCTTGATAGTCTCGGCCATAATGGCCTGCTGCATGGCATTACAGTGTACCTCGAGAGAGATCCACAAGGGAAAGTTGGACTTGACAAATGCGTACTTGTTGATGGTGTTCATGACTTCTGTGAAATTGATGGAACTGGTGAGGGTGCGGCCGTGTACAACCTGAGGTTGCCCATCGGGACCGTCCCAACAGTCGACCTCCACACAACGGCATCCGCGCACAAGCGCCGAGATGTAGCCCTCAATACTGGATCTGCCAGCAACTTGACGGCCGAGCAGATATGTGTTGTGAGAGCTCGAAATGAAGTACTCGTTCATGGGGCGATCCAGCGTATAATCTTGAGGCTCATCAGCGACAGGCGTGTTATGTCTGGAGCTGAGGAAAGCCACAAATGCGTCCTCGGACATGACCTCTTCGGCACCGTCTGGAGTACCTTCTGGGCGATACTTGCGCGCATGTCGGAGAAAGGACCTTTCCCAAGCAGCGCGATTACTTTCAACTTCCTCGCCCTGCACGTTGCGGAGAAAGCCAAGAAACTCGGACAGCGTCATGCCCACCTCGGGGTTGGCTGCGTTGCAGTGCAGGATGTACCGAATATCCTTGCGTTGCTTCATGAGATGGACAAATTCGAGAAATTCGCCAAAGTTGAGACGCTCGCGGTTACGGGCGTCGGCTATGCGAAAATTTGCCTGGACGATAATGTGGGACGAGTAGATGTGAAGGTTTTGGCAGACGCGCATGACACCGGCGAGATCCAGCTCCTCGGCAGCACCGCCAGAGTCGGGCTGTTTAGCCATTTCGGTCTGCCAGTATTGAGCAATGGCCCTGTCGTTGAAAGACATGAGCGAGGTCATGACTTCCTGGCGATGGCGCAGCATGGCATGCAGAAATGTTGTCCAGATGCTGCAAGCTTCGGTGTCATCGGCAATAAGATGCATAAACTTGGACTTGGAACGCTCAGGAACAGAATAAAGTATAGAGAACCAGGTGGACCTTTCTGATTCGGGAATCTTGAAGTCGCGGCCGTACTGCTGAATGTCGGAGCCGGTGCGAATTTCGCGGATCTCGTCGACGTGAAGCGACTTTTGGGGACGGGCCTTGTCCCAGACGAGCTTATTAGAGTCTGGGTCGTATTGCAGGCGTATCCTCTTGGAGCGGCTCTTTTTGGAAATTTTGCGAAGCCAGATGCCTTGTTGGAGCTGCAGAGGAATCACCGGGCCGGCCATGGTGGTGGAGCTGCCGCCAACAGGCGATGTGGCGTTACGGGCAGGGGTTTTAGGAGCATCGCGGACAATACCGTCGAGCATGAATTTGTTGGAGCGTAGAGAGCCATACTCGTCTCTGTCGTCAAAGTCGGATTCGGAGTCTGTGTGCGCCGGAGCAAAGTCCGGAGGCGCACCGGTGTTACTGTCGGAGCGTCTTCGTAAGAAGCAGGGACCAACGCTGCTGTCGCGACCCGACGGGGCAGCAGAGGATTGTCTTCTACGACTGGTTATGCTGCGAGATGCGCGGCTGGAGAGGCGGCGGATGAGGTTGCTTTTGTTGGAGGGGGTAGGAATGGGCGAGGCGGGACCGTTGCTGGCCATTTCGGTCAGCGGGCTTCCATTGCCGGTCCAGCTCTGGGCCAGAGAGTTGACGCTTGTCTTCCGGGAGACTATAGATTCGGGCAGCTGAAAGTTGGGAGGGCAGACGTCGTCGTCGGGACGAGGGCGATATGCGTCGGGTGAGGCCTGGAGGGAGGAATTGGTGGTGAGAACAGCCGTGTCAGGCGACATGACGGGCGAGGCCTGGCGCGAGGAGGAGGCGACGGAGGAGGTGCTTATAGCAGAGATGGGTATCGAGTTGGAGGGTTGAGGCTGGACATTTGTCTGTACCATGGCCGGGCTGGGGCGACGCCGAAGTTGGGCTGTTAGTGAAGACATGTTGCTCATGTCTTGGGCTGGCGATGTGGTGGGCGTGGGTCGTGCAGTCTTGTATAGCATGACCATGTCGTCTGTGGTTGCAGAGAAGTGGCAGCAGGGCACACGAATCAGACCAAGGAGGCTAAGCGGCCTCTATGCAAGTGTCGACATCTATGAATGGCGGACGTAGGAGACGGCGTGCATGTTGAAGTGTGACGAGAGAGAACGAGACGGTTGCACAGGGCGGCGAGGGCGAGGTCGAGAGGTTAATAAGTGCCGGGAGCAAGAGAGCTTGTAGCAAGTCTCGTGGCCTCGGCGCTGCAGGCTGGTGTCTGTCTGAATGAAGATGCGCTGGCGCAAGACAGAGACGGGCCACAGCGGGTCCGGCAAGTTCTGGTGTGCTTGGAGAGCAGCTGGCGCAAGCTTGATACCGCAGAAGCTACCCTTGTGGGAGTATGCAGGCAGAGATGTAGCGAGCAGATGCGTTATGCAGAGGAGAGCGTTGGGTGTGGCGGCGGGCGCGTGGTGCGGGAGCGGGAGCTAGAGCACCAAGGATGGGCAGTCGTCGATCTGAGGAGTCGGCGCTTTCCAGTGCAGGCGTCGTCAGGCGAGGCAGCGACCACGTCAATTGTGGGCGATATGCAGTATGCAGGTTGGGTACCTGTCGTCGTCGAGGTGGGCGTGGGCGTGGGCGTGGGCGTTTCTGCAGGCCGCAGTAAATAATGCCAGCAGGATACGACGTGGACGAGGCCGGGGTGCAAGCTGGGCCTTTTTCTCGGCGCGACTGACGTGACACGAAGCGCAAAATGGACCGTGGCGTTGCAGTCGTACAGCAGCGTTAATGACAGGTTTGGAGAAGCCGTGTGGTTTTTCGAGATGGCGGATGCCGCTGGAGGTGTCACGGCTTTGCGTTCTTGGGGGCGTCGCTGTAGTGAGGGTTGAAGAAGCCGCAGAAGAGAGACAGTCTAGATGTGCAATCTGCGCGGCAGATGCTGATACAATTCGAAAAGGACCGTTACTCGTCGTGAACAAGAAGAATGATATAATAAGGTTGTTTTGAAGAGGAAAACAAACGCAGGTCGGTGGTCGAAAAGAGAGTTGGAGGCGGGTTGGCCAAGGTCTGTGTGGGCGGTGGGTGATGAAGTACTTGCTGCCGTGGTGGAGGGTGGCTCTAACTAGGATAGTCCAGGGCAGGACAGGTAAATTATTAGGATGAGTAACTTTGCAGCGAAGAGAAGAAAAAACCTTTTGAGTCAAAGGCAGCCAGCCGGCCCTCCGAGTTGCGGTGCGGAGTCGCTAGGCCGGGGGAGGGGGGAGGGGTGTGTTTTTTTCTTCTTCTTTTCTTTCCATTTCTATTTTGCTGCCCTTTTCTTGCGGCCAAAGAATGTGGCCAGGGCTAGGAGAGAGAGGCGTGTGGAATGAAGACGGCCGTGTGTCTAGTTAGCGTAGCCTGACAAAGGACGGCAGGCAGCCTGGAGCAGGAAAAGGAAAAGGAGTCGTACCAGTACAGGTACTTGGCGCCACGACAAGAGGTACACTTTTTATTTGCAAAGGGGCGAACCCGCTGTAGGGGCGCAGACCCAGGCACACCTCCCTCTGGGACAGCAGCCCGGGAGGGTGGTGTACTGGAACTTTGGTCGACGTCAATGGTGGGCTGAATCGCTGTAATGGACCGCCGCCAGTGCTGAAGCTGCCGCTCCTTCCTCGCTGGCCTCCCCGCCCTGGGGCCCCAAGAGCGGGCCACTGTACCCAGCCCGAGCCACCGGATGCTGGAATTCTTTGGTGCTTGCAACGATCATGCTGTTTGCTGCACCAAAGAACATCGTCGACACCACGGCTTCGTTTCGTCCGTCCACCGCGCTGACTCAAGAGCGAGATCAACTGCCCATTCATCGACAGACATAGAATCTGAGCATATCTCATCAACCAAAGCACACCATCAATCACAGCTCACCACCCACCCGTCGTCCGCCGGCTTACCAAGACGGCCACGACACTGTCCACATGAGCACCAAGACGCGGTGTGGCAGACTGGCAACTGGCAGCGCCGGCTCCAGGAGGGGCAGTCTGTATCCGTAGACTGTACCCAATTCGAGGCGAACGGTCAGCAATCGACTAATACCGTGGCTCGCCCGTCAATGTCTTACTCCTACCACGGCTGTTTCGGTTCGCTGGCAACGGACGCCCCAGGCATTCGTCTCGTACTTTTGCAGCTTGCATCTCGCTAGCTAATGGTCTAGCTTGCCTTGCGTAGCCCTATACCAAAGGAGCATTATTGCAGCTGCTAAGCATACACCAGACAGAGCAGCCGCTACGTCTCGAGACCGGCTTGTGCAATGGCAGCTCTGCCCAACGCTGCTTCTCTTATTAGGCTACTCTTCATGTATGACTCTATCCAGGCCGACTGCAATTAAGCTCCGCGTCAACCGTGTCGTTTGCACGCATCATCTACCATGACAACCCTGCTCTCTCGAGTCAAGATGGTCGACCGAGCGAGCCCTGCCAGCTCACACCCCGGCTAGCCTCTCTCTGCAATCCAGCCAACTGGCACACTGGCTAACACCTCGAGGTACTGAATACACTGCCACCACTGCTTGACCATCTACATTCATAGTTAGTGAACGAGAGACAAGGCCCTGCGAAATGGGACCACCAGGCTCCTGGCGGGGCACCGCAAGGCACAATGACGACGGATGAGCTGGGCACCTAGGGCACCCATGCACTCAACTGCTGCCACTGGCATGATCCCCAGGGCCCGAAACCGAAAGACTGGGCAATGAGCATGAGCAAGGTCTTGGCAAAATGACACAGAGCCCGTCCGTTCGGCAAAGCGGAGTGCAAGAGTGCCAGTATTCTTTCAGCAGTCTGGTCTATCCGTACTTGCTGTCATGTCGCGACAACCTTGGCCTCCTCGCCTGCCTGTGGGAACCACGAACTCCTCCACACACAATTGATGGCCAACACGCAGGGACAGGGATTCGCAAAAGTCTTTCGCTGCTTCCTTTGTCCAGCGCGCTTTGTCCGAATAGCTGGGACACTAACAATAGCCTAGCCAGCTGCGCGGACGACACAGAAGCAAATATAGCACAGAAGCACCTGCTTCTCGCTACAGGCCCCCTAATTGGATGTGGCTTGCCCCCAAAAATAAGAAGCAAAGCTGTTCGAAGCCACTCAGGGTCAGGTTGCCCTGCTTTCGTATTTTCACAGGGGGCTGGTGTCTATTCTGGTCGGGTTTCTTTGCAAACCGGTCGCAATAGTTGTCATGCTATTATTACAGACGGCCTCGTACTCTGTAATAACCTTGACGCCGCCTAGAAAGGGGGCGGTCAAACCTTTGCTAAAAGTACTGCGCTGCTCGTATCTGTCCGCGTTGCTCTCGCCAGCGGCCCAGCTAGCTCCCCTTTCCCACACCCCCCTCCGACTACTAACTTGGTGCTAACTAGGCTTCAGCCCAGCCCAGCCCATTTCCCAGCTGCTTGGGTTGCGCGTTCCCAGGCTCTTGGAGAGGAGGGGGGACACCGATGGGGCTCGGATCTGAGGTGAGATCTGCCATTCGCTGCCCTGGTTAAGCAGGAAGCCAGGAAGAAAAAGAAACAAAAACCACCGTGCCTGAATGGCGGCGATGATTTGTGAGCTGTCGGATTTGCAGCTACGTATTCCGTGCACTAACAACACCCATCTACTCGTTTGTACAGAAAAGACCGACCATCGACCGACTTCCGTCGCGAAATCACCACCATCAAGTCGGTGAACCATTCCTAGGGGGGCTTGGAAGGGGGTGTGTTGGATGAGGCGGTCGGCGGCTCTCGTCGCCTTTTTTTTTTCTTTGCCACCTTAATTTCGTGATCGGCGGTCAGTCCATTCTTTCGAATGTGAGTAATTCTACCCAATTTCTCACTAACGAGCTTCGGCTGGAGCACAATAATAAGGCGTTCCTCGCCAGCGCAAAGTCTACCAGTATGATGATCCTCGCCAAGACGACGTCACCTTGTCGCTAGACCACTCCCCTGTGAATCTGGGGAAGCTGAAGAGAAAAATGAGTTATGGAAGCTGGCGGCTGAGACAATGCCAAACAAGCACAAAGGAGGCGCGCAGCAGGTACATTTCTGCCCATCATTATCCCTGCGGCCATTTCCATGACTTCAATTAAGATCCAAACAAAGAAGACCACCCAAGACTCGGAGATTGGCGAAGTGGTCACCTGCCAGGGGCGTGCCTACATGCCACACGGCATCCCAGGGCCTGCAGGAGGATTTGCTGCACGTTGATATTTTTGGCCATTCTCCTTTGCCCGATCATGTACGCCGTGTAATGAAACCTTGGCGTCATAAAAAAAAAGCAAGGCTCGTTGGGCACTTGCAGGACGGATCTGGCGATGCTGCAGTTGGCCCCTGTCGGGCGGCGCACACCGACAGAGCCCTTGTCTGCCCTGTACCAGGAAGATCTGTACGAGTGACGTCTGCACAGCATGGCTCTGCCTGTCTTACACGACATGGATGTGTCGAGGCCCTGACAAGAGCCTCATCCGCCCGTCTCTGCCAGACCCTGACGCACGCCTGAGTTACTGTTGTGCGAGTTACCTTTTTCAAAAGCCTGCAGATTTGCTGCAGCGTGTTCGTTTCATCTTATTTATGGTTGACCTGGAGCATCCAAGGAAGCTTTTTTGCTGGAGATGCGTCCCACTGGAGCTCTGTACGAAACAGTAGCTGTGCAGCTCACCCGCCCGTCTCGCCCTCCAGGTACGGTTACGGATACAGGCGCGGGCTTTGGTACCAGTACTTCCGTCCTTGCCGGTGGAGACCTCTCATCTTTTGCCCTTGGCTTCTGCTCAAACCAAAACAAGCAGGGCTTTTATGTGGAGTCTTGCTGCAACTGAACTCCAGAGCTACATTGGTCAAAAGCGCTGCCGTGTCGGTTGGCTCATCCGCGCTGGCGTACGAAAAGGCGGGCGTCGCAATACAAAGACGCCGGCTGTCAGGCAGGGAGGGGGAAGAAAGCTCGGGATTTGCCTTTTCGGCCACTTTCCAGCGCCAGTTCCCAATCAGGACACCCGTTCGATCTCTGCGTAAATGGCCAACTGAGTACCAGTATCCGGACGGAGTATGGAGTGTCGTCCAATTTTGGCCGCGTGTTACTGGTCGCTTTCTCACTGTGGCTTTTTTGGTCGGTTTTGACTGGTCTCTTCGCGGCGGCCTACGTCAACCACTTACTGCTGCATCGGGGTTAGAAAGT
Source organism: Akanthomyces uredinophilus (assembly GCA_030778065.1). Taxonomy (NCBI): domain Eukaryota; kingdom Fungi; phylum Ascomycota; class Sordariomycetes; order Hypocreales; family Cordycipitaceae; genus Akanthomyces; species Akanthomyces uredinophilus. Next base: position 44,685 of record JAPFRW010000144.1, on the reverse strand, counting down.
TTTATGTTTATTTCTGCACAGGGTTTTAAAAAAAGAAACACGATGGCTTGCGTCGGCGCACGCCATAAAGTGGGCTCCGACAAGATGATGGCCTGGTGTTAGTGACTGAACTCTTCACAGCATTGCAACAGGGCGGAAATGCCTCGTATGATGACGACAAATGATGTTTTCATGCGACGAGTACTCCGTACAGAGCTGATGTTCAAGGGCTCCGAAGAATGTCGCCAAACAGCGAATTTGGGCAGAGCCTCGCGACACATGTCTCACACGAAGGCGCCACGCCCATCTAGCAGTCGCACTACAGTCTACGGAGTACGGATACTGAGTACGTGTCTGAGATTCTGGTCGGCCCAAGGGCTTTTGCATTCTCGGGCTTACACCTTTCAGCCCCTGTCGCGTCCTTTCAAAATTGTGCGACTCGACTTTCACCACGCTTACACGACTACGCGTCAATATAAGTCCGATTCGGTGTGTTGTGCGTCCCGCCCGTCTGGTTGCCGGCCCCCCTTGCTAGTGAGAAGAAGGCTTTTGCGCAGGGAATAGCAAGCGAGTCCATTATGAGGTCATCAAGCGTCGTGTTTTTATTTCCTGACGCCCGAGTCCCACCTTGGCACTTGGAAGGAGGGCGCACTGCGCACAATTGATTAAATTTCGCAGTCTTGGTGGTTGTACAACAAAAAGCCAACAACCCGTTTCGGGACGGCGGGAAACAAAATATGGGAATGTAGCGGAAAGAATGGTGGCAAAAGCCATCGGACTTTGCGAGAAACTGTGGATTTCTGTTCCTCTACCTCGCGCGGTAGAGGGAGGGAGGGGCAAGGGGCAGCCCATTCATACTGACAGAGCCACAGAGCTCACCAGTACCTATAGAGTAACAGATTGTTACTGGTTGAAAAGAGATGTGCGGGCTTCAAACATTGCACTAAGATTGCGCATGTCGTCATAAGGACTGCGGTGCCTGCACCAGAAGAAGGGGAAGGCTTATTAATAAAGCAGCCAGACAAAGGCTCGACAGGCTACGAGTTGCTAGAAAGAGCACGTGCTTTGTCGTGTATCCGGCAGGCATTTTATTGGCCCAGAAAACAGAGGACGTTTTGTTTCTTGTTTCTTGGACTCTTTTTTTAAAAATAAAAAAATTAATTAATTAATTGGCATGACGAGGTCCAGGCATGACAGAAACATTGTCGCATGTTGCAGAGCCTCTCACCCTACCTTACCTAGGTATCCTACCTAGGTAGGTACTTGATTAGGTACATCTTGGACCACAAGTAACTCGCTAGCCTAGGTACCTACCCAGGTAGCCATTACCTAGGTAGGTACCCGAAGAAGCCTACTTACAGCGCTCTGCCAGCTGGAAAGTCCTGCAACTTGCGCAGGCGCAGAGTTCCGAAATGCCAGGCTGGCTAGCGCCTGTACCGGGCGCTCTTGGCAGTGCATCCCTTGAAGCCGGAAGCCCAGCGCACCCCCTCCCTCGCAGCCTATCTCGTATTCTTTGGCAGCCTTTTCCTCATCTACTGAGCTGTCGCAATGAAATTAAAGATGTCGTATTTCCGCAGTGTTTTGCAGCTGTTGTTGTTTGTGCATTGACGCGACTCGGGGCTGCGCACGCGAGCCAGTAACCATTCAACGTCATGTCCCTTGACCACCAACAGCGCAACAGCATGCAACTTGTAGTGACTAGCCAACAACAAGTCGCGACAAGTCCCGCTACCATCAAGTGCATTCGCCAATCGATATAAAACAGTCATGGCAACGTCAACGACCCTACGGTACGTCCCTCTGCTCAAATCACACCCTCTGCTCAGCTGCGGCATCAAACTTTCGTCTCCTCTTTGTAACTAATGGGTTCCCCCGACTACCAGGTCGGCGACGGGTCCCATCAGTCACTCTTCATTGCAACGCAACCACTGTCTCTTTTCTGTTTTCAAATGCGGGGTTGGGCTGAATTCACCAAGCCCCCCGGTCCTCCCATTGGAAACGTCCACAGCCTCTTCTTTCTGCGCCTTGCCAATAACAATGGCAACGCACTCGGATTGAGTTGCGTGGCTTGGGGCTTTTCTGCAATTGGTCAAAAATTGTGCTTGCTTGCCTGCGTCGGCAAATCAGTTCATCCCAAAGTCAGAGCAGTGTTCCTTTCTCACCCCAATCTCTCATCGCGTGACAGATGTACCCCCCCTTCGCAGAGGAGCAGATGGCCCGAAGCCTCCGAACGATGCAGCAACGTTCTCGTTCAACCCCCCTCAGCTCAGCCCATGTCGCAATAGTTACCAACTTGGGGAGACTGATTCGTGTACTTGTCATGTAGATTGACTTGCCGTTGTAGCAGAGTTACACCATTCGGGGTGCCCACTGGAGAAAGGCGTCGTCGTCGCAAGGCGGCGGCGCCGCCCAACCCACAACTGCGACAGCCTGATGCAATACACGCTCATGCCAGTCAACGACCAATTCTGGCCTTTTTTGCCAGGAGCCAAATCTAAACATGGGATATTCGGTAAATGCCATTTTCATTCTGCCTATGGAAATCCTTTTCATTACCCAAGGGTGTTGGCACGTGCCATGTCAATGCCACCATTTCCCCTTTTACCTTGACCGTTACAGAGATGGACATGGCCCTCCACATCATCCCGAGTATCAAACAAGGGATCGCCAAACACCCTGCTCTCTCCACCGCCCGTCTTTCTCTCGACCCTGCAACCTTGCTACACCAATTGCGCCCTTTTTCTCGGTTCCTTCTCAACCTTCCAGAAGGTCTTTTGCTCCGCTGCCTGAAGAGGCGCGCGCACTGCGCCATGCGGCTCCGCCAGGGCTGGATTGATATCCTTGTCCAGACCGCCTGGAAAGGGGCTCCACGTGGCGGTTTACAGGTTGTTTCAACGCCTTTTCGGCATCAATCATGCTCGCCATCCTCCTCGTGGACGCGCGGGCCGTCTATCATCTGCCAAAAGAAGAATGTTCCACAGGCAAAATTGCGAGCGGGCACTCATGCGAAACATACCAGGCGGTAACCACGACATGAAGGAAATCTCCATCCAGGTAGCTCTGCCAAAGCAGGCATTGGTCCTTCTTGGGCCTTTGTACCATGCACGGAGCCGCCTCGGGCCCGTCCGATGCTGTGTGTCATGCAGCTCGTCGCAGCTTGCATAGCATGCATGGTGCAGGGCAGTCGTTGCGCCTCCTCGCCCGTGCATTGGTCCGGCTGATGAGTGAGCTGTCTGCATTTATCCTCAGTTTATAAGCTTGACACGGCATTTTCGACGCGTTGAATTGGGGCAATGCATTCAAATAGGGGCGTGCCAAACTGATATGCCGTCTTATTCTCCCATGTCAGCAGGCTCCGAGGTAATATCGGCGTGCATCACCGGGCGTGGCAAACTTCAAGCTTGTGCCCACGAATCGCTCTGGCCTCCTGCGCCCAATCCAAGCTACAAATTACGGATTGGCTATTCTTTGGCGCATGCCCTCTGGGGCTCCCCTCCGCTCTTTTGCCTCGCATCTAATTCAGACAGACAAGCGTGAACTACTGTTGCAACGCCCGCTCAGTATTAAAAGAGAGAAAAAAAACACCAAACAGAGAGCACCTTTGTAGCGCTCATGTGCCGACATATCCGTACCAAGCCTCCCAGAGAAGCAAGCCGTCGCTGCCAAGACGCGCCAGGGACCAGTCGTTTGGCAAGGCCCTACCGAGCCAGCGGTGCTGGTGTCACGTCGTCCGCCTTTTCCGGCCGAGAGCTGTCTGGCGGTTTCCAAAAGAAAAGCAGAGGCGGTAGACAACACGCACAGAGAAAGAGAGAGAGGCGCAATTGAGTCACGTTTGTCTAGGCCGAGGTCCCAACTTGCAACTACCGCAATTGGTCGAGTCGGATGTCGCTTGACCGCTCAAGGAGAACCAAGAAACAATAGGTCAGACGACGACATTTGATTCTTGTCCTCCTTTGTCTCGCCCTCCCCGCAGACTGATATCTGGTTAAAAAAAAATGGCGAAACGTAGGCGGGCAGTTAGGCAGCACAAGTGCTTGCTCGCGTGGAGGAACCAGTCCTTCAACCACACCATGACTTGCTACCCCAGATTACCAAAAGACTAAAAGACGCAGCGCTACTGTATGTTTTGGCCCTACTTTCTTTCTTTCTTTGGCACCATTTCCATACAGGCTCAGCCTAGCCGCAAGAGACTGAAATTAAAAACAAAAAAAGAACCTTGTAGGGAAAGAACTCGTTTGCATGCGCAATGGAGGGGGCGCGTGCATGACAAGTTCTTGTCTGTTCGCCAACCCCCTCCCCTCCCCCCTCTGTTCCTTTCCGTCCGCCCTTGCAGGGCAGGACAAAAAACCGAGCGCCTACAGTTGTCTTTCGGGGGGAGGAAGGGGATCCATGCAACATTGCCTTTCTAGTGCTGCTGCTGCGCCCTTTGCCAATTTCGGCGCCGCAGAAGACGGGCTCGGAAACTGCGTCTTGTCCCCCCTTTTTCCGAAGCGGAAAAGATGATTGATGATGATGGTGGTGGTGGTGGCTTATCTGGCTGTCGTCACTGTTTTACCGAGGGTCTGTTGAAAAAAATAAGACCACTACTCATCAAACATCTATATGCGAAACACGCCTTCGGTTGCACGGCCTCGGTCGTGTGATTTTCTTTTCCATCAATCATCTTTCAGAGTCAAAGAGAAAACAGCACCTTTTCACAGTTGCCATGCTAGTTACTCGTACCTTGCCAGCACAGGACCTTTCAACGGTCACCCAGATTCAACACCCCCTCCCCTGCTCTAATCAGGTGGCGGCGCCCGGCGCGCTCATTGTCGACGCCTAGGCAGGCGTCATCTTACAGGAAATAATAGAGTTGGGCGTAACCACATTGCCGTCCTATGACATGCCACTTACACGAGGCTCTATATAGGGCATTTCTCGCCTCCCTCTTCCGCGCCTCATGAAGTCACTGACGAGTATCAAGACTAGTCCAGCTTCCATTACTCCCGCATCGCATCATGCAGGATACGCTGTTTCCTATCCCCTGTGCCGACGGCCTCTGTGTCTTACCCAAGGCCTTTCATGCTTGGGGGTTTAGAAGCTTGCAGTGCAGGGCTGGCTTTGACTGGGGGGGTCTCTTCCTCCAAGACACGGTAGATGGACATGATCCACGTCTACGTTGCTGCACCATGCACGTATTGGTCACCAGGCCATGTTCGGCCACTCGCTGGCGCCTTGGGTTCGTGGCTTGGCTCCGGCTCCGTCACAAAAATTACTGGTAACAACACAGAACGCAAAGACGGTCGACCGGGGGCCAGCGATGCCTTTTCGCAAGCCCTTTTTCTCCTTGTCCACTGCCCGATCACACGTGGCCGCGCCTCGTCCCGCACCTCAAAAGACCTTGGGGAACCCCCGTTGCCTATTCCCATCAACCATGGTGGCGGATTTCTCTGACAGCCTGGCTTACGTATTCAGCTGCATTCTTCTTTTTCCCCAGAAAAGAAGAGGCAAAAAACTGTCATTTCTGATATCCGTTCTTTCGGTCATACTCGGCGAGCGGGAGAGGGGGGCGGCGCTGGGCCTTCCAACAACCCCCTCCGCCCACGGGTACGCCCGTTTCTAGCGCGCCCACGGCTGGCCTCATCCGCCTTGATTAGTTGGATTCTCTATTTTTGGGGCCGAGGGGGCTTTTGCATCGTCTTCATCAGGCTCCAATGCAACGCCCCCGCGTGATGAAAATTGTTTCTCTGACTGGTCTCCGTCAAAGACACACGTCAGGCAGTCTTGGAATACGCAAGGCCGTCATCACGGCAGATTTATCTCGATAATTACAGCCAGTAGCATTCTCTGAAAAAGCAAAAAGAAAAGAACAGAGAAGCAAGCACAGGCAAACCTGCATTGCATGCATGTATGTATGCGCTGCATCAACATCATATATCACAATCCTTCCCGCCCTCTTCTCCAGCGACAAGGGTTAGCCTACTTCGGCTGAGAGCAACATTCAAAGGCCGATCCTGTGAGGCGCCATGGCAGCAGTATAACCTTTTCCCTCCTCATCCACCGAAAACTGCAAGCAACGGGCATTTTTTCAGCCTCTGACACACAAACATGTCTTGGTCACGTCTATCCAAAGGAGGGGGGCTTGTTCAACCTACGTGGCTCGAATGGCGATACGTCGATTGGGCACAAATGTGCATCATCACGGAGCCCACAGCCTCGGGCTGCAACTTTCGCCCCCGTTCAAACCACAGATACCCCTCTCTCGCTCTCTTTCTCTCTCTCGCTCGCCCTCTTTCCATCTCCCTTATGCAGCCTAGGCCATGCATATGTCTTGCTCGTACAGCATGCAGTCATGACGACAAAAATTGCCTCGAACCATCCATCATACTACTGCACCGCGAAAGGCTTCCTATACCTTACTGAGAGTAGATTGCAGCCAAGAATACGAGACTAGACGCTGGCCACAGCGACGTCCGGCTCACCTCTGCCCAATGTTTACATGACTTGTAGAGCTTCCCCGCACTTTTCAACCTTGCATTTAGCTGCAATGCAGCTCTGTTTGCCTCTTTCTTTTTTTTCGTCCCTTTCCTTTCTCATACTAGTACTGGTAGGAGAAAAAACACGAAATGCACACGCCCCTCTTGTGCTTGAAGCGATGCTACTGCTTATGACGCCCTACCCGTTCTCGTGTAAGCCCCGACAACAGGCGGGGGGGCAGCTGGGCGTTCCAGGCCACGGCAACTTGATAACCGGCAAATGTGCACGATAGCTTCGCATCGTCATGAACAAACAAGACAAAATCCGTGCATTGTGATTGGTCCACTTGAGTCATTATTTCAGACTGGACAGCTCATGCGTGGGTGCGGCCACTGTCAGCGTCCAGCGGGCCGCGAGGCTAAGGTGCAGGGTCTTGCTATCATGTAAGACTTTTGTGTCGTCGTTGCGGCCGTCGCTCTTCTTCTAGATGCGGCAATTGTGGCTAGGTAAATCGACAAGTAGGGAAGCCCTGGTCTAATTTATCAGCAAGCCGCAATTGGCGACATGGTCTTGCCGGTAGCACTTCAACTCGGTTCGGTGACACTCTAGGGTATGACCTCATTCCAAGCTTGAAAGCAGACGAAGGATGCGAGTGAGCATGACTGCTTCTGGTCAGCAAAAAGCCAATTGAGACTGACCCTGAGTTGGATACGACTGAGAGTATCTGTGAATTTTACTTTTTTCTTAGGAGCTCAAATGCACCCTTTGTAGTGCAAAAAGAATCTAAAGACCCTCGTCGTGAGCGTGGACAATCAATTCCAAAAAGGACCAGAGTCGCGTGCCCAATTCCTCGGCTGATAAAAGATGAGAGAAACATGGCTCAAGTTTCTTCAGCATCTTCATCGGCAATTGAAGCCCAAACGTGCCATGTCTTGCCCGGCAGCGCACCAAACCCCGGCACAGTCTTCCACGCAGCGTGGCAGCTCAACCCAAGTAGGGTGCAACAGTGTATCGAGTCACGGGGTGGCAATTAACCCGTTGTACTATTAACCACCGTATATGCTTGACAAAGCTGCCAGAAAAGACAAAAGCGACATGCCACCTGTCACTTTTTGTGTGACTAGCTGCTGATCTACTACACCAATGTAGTACAGGCAACAAGCCTTCATTTCCGCAAAAGCGCAGCTCTCGCCTCACGCCATAGCCATGCGCACATATCTCCCAGGATGCAATGACAAGGGTTGTATCATGCAATGCAGGCTTCACCTCTGTCCATCGACGAATTGTTACACAGATCGCACAGAGGCCAGCATAAAACAGAATCCGGACAGATTTTTCTCGGAGCCTGCCGGCGTATTTGCTCTTGTACAACACATGCATCACACACTCTCCCCACCCCTCCCCTTTTACCAGTCAATGGTTTTAATTCACAAAGACAGCAAGTTCCGCCGAAATCCCTGCAAAGCCTTGATCAAGGCCTGCATATCCAATATACAAATCGACGTCGCGCTCCCCCTTTGCGCGGGGGTTAAGCCGCCCCTGCACACACACACACACACACACACACACACACACACACAGAACAAAAAGACATGGGGTTGAGAAAAATTGCCCGGAACCGTAGCATCCAATCGAAACAAGCTTACCTTGTGCATCATGCCTATCGATGGAAAACCGCGCAGTAGCATGTATTCTCCGCGTCAAACCTCGAATACCCGGGCCAAGCTCTGTGCCTTTCCTGCCACACTCCCATTATGAAGCTGACAGGGCTAACCATATTGCCTCTGGCAAAGATAGGGAGGAACAAGAAAAGTGCACACGTCACATCCCACGGCGCATGATCCGATGAAAAACACAGAGTCAAACAACACACGTCACATTTTGACACGGGCGGCTTGTGCGGCAAAGCCCGTGATTCAATTTCGTTTCTCTGCCCACAGCTTAGGCCCCTTTCCCGAAGAAGAGTCAATGCTGTGTGACGCGAGCTGTCATCTCCGCCGGAGCAAATAAAAAGACGGCAGCGCGCCAAGCCAATGCGCCCGCCGTTTCTGTCAGCCTCATGCGACCCGACCCTTTTGCTTCTTGCTTGGCCGGGAGATGTTTTCGTTTTTGGCAGAGGATTAACGACCTATAGACTGTCTTTTGCTTCTCGTCATGCTTGCACGGCCGAATGTGTGACACCGCAGTAGCAAAGTATCTTGATACGTCCAGGCTAGACATTCCCAACAAGTCTCGACCAACCAAAACGTGTCTTTGTGAAAACATCTTATTCAAAATCAACAGTGTTGGGAAAACACACTGTCTCAGGGTAACTAAGTGTACATCATCTCTTGTCCAAGAAATAAGTCTATGTGGAAAGTGGCTGCTTGGCACGGATTTCTCGAATCGTGTCTCTCGTTCTGGCATTCTCCTCAAAGCTCGCCTTGACCAGATCCACAACCTCGTCAGCCGTAAAGTAGAGACTCAGCTCGCTGTCGCACCAGAGATACTTGACCTCGTTCAGGTTGCTCTGCAGCACCTCGCTGAGGTACTTGAGACGCAGCCAGTTGGGCGCGTACTGCGCCGTCACCGGCACCTCCTCCTCCGTAGGCGGCGTGTCGCCAAGTTTGCTAGGCAAAAAGAGATCATCCAGCTCCGTGGCAGCCGAGATGAGCTTGGCAATGCTGTAGGCTTCGTCTTGGCCAATCGAGCTCATGTCCAGCACGTCGCCGATGAGGCGTGTAGCCAGCGTGTCTGCGAGTGACCCGATAGCTTGCGACCAGACAGATCGTGCGAGGATCGTTTCCCAGGTCTTGGCCATTGCTCGTATGCGCATTGTCCCGCCTTCCACAGCTGCTTCCATTTCGTCCTGCTGAAGCAAGCTTTGAGAGTCGCCTAGCAGATCTTGCAGCACGGTCCGTTGAATGCTCATTTCGGCCGTGTAGCTCCGGTTCGCAAAGCTCTGCAATGTCTTGATGTCGTTGTCGAGGCGAAGCATGGCCTTTCCACGCGGTGTCACGTCTTCGCGCTCCTTCCAATTGGCGCTGAATTCTCCAAGCTTTTCAGCCAGATACATGGCATCATTGTACAAATACCTAATGCTGTCAGAAAGAAACTTTATAAATCCTCGGTAAACTTACATATTGCCGCCTACGCCGAGGGAGTAGTAGTGAGGTGAAATTGCTCTGAAAAGTGCCAGAGCAAAGGTTGGAAGGCCAAAGAGACCAGGTGCTGTTCCCGCCACGAGGCTGTATTCTCCATCCTCCTTGGTTAGAGCGTTACCATTCTCCAGTATCGTGAAAATTAGCTCCAGCACAGGCTCTGGCATGGAGGAGATACTGTATGTTTCTTTAAGAATGAGCTCTCGTGTTTCGGTAGCTTGTGGCCTGGGTTTAGCGGCAGCCTTCGCAGACTTTGGCTTGACACCAGAGTTCGGCTTTGAGCCCGGCTCAGCAGCTGCATCGTCATCCCACCCCCAAGCGTCCGCACCGTCGTCGTCTCCGGGCGCGGTGCTGGCCTTGGAAGAATCGTGAGTTTCATCTGTGTCCTCGCCCCAACCAGCCCAGGCACCGGCACCATCATCATCTTCCATCGGCGTGTCTTCAGAGTCTTGAGCTATCTCTGCTACTGGCTCGTCTTCCTCCCAGGCGTCACCCCAGTTCTCGTTCCAGTCGGCAGTATCTGCTGCGGCGCCAGCGCCAGTGGTCGCAAGCTCTTTGCCTTCAGCGACAGTGACCATGTGCTTCTCAACCTTCTCAACCTGCTTGGGATCTCCGATGCCACCAGCGAGCCTCTTCCGCACACCGTCCAGGGTTGTGTCGCGACATTTGCCAAGCCACGTCATTGGTGCCTTTTCCGCCCACGTGGAGACTCGTTCCAGGCCCGTATATCCGCTATCATTTAACACAGTGCAAAAGCGTTGTGTCCTTTGGATAACGCGCTGAAACGTATCCATATTTTGAAGGGAAGAGGGAACGACAGAGTTGAGCCATTCGTCGATGAGCTTCGGTATCACGTCCGTAACCATTTGGCTGGAGAATTTGGGTAATAAATCGTCCGGAAGTTTCTTTGCCACGAACAAAAATATTGTCTCGAGGTCTGTTAGCAGGCTATCAATGGAGTGATCTGTTGGTCCAGAGAAGCTGAGCTCGTCGACATTCGCTGAAATGCCCCTTTGTGAGGCGGCGTGGTAGTCCATCCGTGGCGTGACGATGGACATGTTGAGATTGTGCCATAGCTGTTCCAAGCGCTCGTCGACTTCCTTGTATGCTTTTAGACCGAAAGAGGCATCGGAAAGGGTCATACATCCGTCTTCAGACTTGTCGCGAATGGTTATCGTGCACGAGTCGATATCGACGTTGACCATGGACTTCCATATTTGGTTGAAGACTTGGTAGGTAGATGACTTCAGCTCAAAAGCGCGAACGTCGAGAAGTCGCATCACGCGACATGACCGTGCTGCATTTATCGTGTCCAAAGCGGCCCGGGACTCTTCCAGAAAACTTAGAGATTCCAGCACGCGCCTCTCAGCGAGCGCTTGTTCGGCTTGATTAAGCAGCCCATTGACTCGCTGGATGCCGCGCAGGACTTGATGCAATTGTTGACTGTACTGGACCTCGCGATTTATAAACTCGACTTTTTCTTCGGCGTCGAGAATCGCCTCGCCCGACACATCAGGCGCTTCGGACTGGCGGGTAATTTCGTTTGCCATGGTCTTGGAACGAATAATGTCTTCCTGTAAGGACTTCGCATTACTGGCCCAGACACTGACGTCGTCTTTCGTTTCTTCGTTTATTTGATGTATTTCGCCCTACAAAATCGGTCAGCCAGCGTTGCGCGCTGTGATGGCGGCGATGACTACCTCCAGCTGTGCCCCTGCCTGGTTCAGGCCGTCGATGGCTGGTTGCAGGTCAATACCTGAGACGGCAGGCAGTGTGTCGGCATCTTCTGGAAATCGGCCATTGAGAGCGAATGCCATGATGGCATCTCCGATCTTGACCGAGTCCATTGTGGCAGCCATGTCGTCGTGTCTGTTGGGCGAGAGTCTGTCAAGGAACACAGCAGCTCCAACACCGCATCGACCGTCACCTAGCTGGCAGTCTCCGAAAGTCGAAATCCGTCTTGCGTCGCTTACGATGTCGCATACATTGCCGCAGACTGAATCGATGGCTGTGGCGCTGCGCTGGCGGTCTGCTTGGTGATTGGCATGTGCCAGCTGTCAATTTCGGGACAGCTTGTGAGGTCATCAAGCGGCCAGTCATGGAGCGCAAGCCACTGAATTGCCAGCGACGCCCGATTGCGCCTAGCGCCCTTTTTCCCAGTCGCACCCATCCCGTCCACTGACACCCCACCATCTGCTTCACGTTGGAAATAAGTGATGCGGATACTGTGCAAGCTTGACTCATACACCTTACGCGCAGTAGGAAATCTTTGCTGACGCTATTTGACGCTGATAGGCGTAGGTGTACGCGAAGAGACATTGACAGTATGTCGTCGCTCCCTGGTTCACTGCTATTTCCTGGGCAGACGTTGTTTGCTACCCCGCCATACCCCGTACTGGTTCTTCACATAAATAGCCCAAGTAGCTGACAATTCTCCCTGCAGGTGACCAACGCGAGAAGAAGGTCGACTGCTCCTCTCCGAACCGGACGAGCATATCGAAGATAATACACTCCTATATACATGCATGCAGAGGTACGTGCTCGCCCGCGAGCACATTGCTGGCGATGTTCCGCGTAGACGGAGTATGCATACCTAACTAACACTACCTCATAGTCAATACCGCTCACCATGCCTTCCGAAAAGCGCCACTCTGGCTTCAAAAAGGTTCAAAGCTTCGACACTGACTACGCGCCTTGCACCATTACCCAATATGTCTCGGAGCGCAGTGGGATGCAGGTTGTCGTTGCCGATCGCCAGGGCCCAAAGGTCAACGGCTACTTTACCCTAGCCACAGAGATTCTCGACGACTCCGGCGCACCCCACACTCTGGAGCATTTGATCTTCCTCGGATCCAAGAGCTACCCTTACAAGGGTCTCTTGGATAAGCTCTCGTCCCGTGCCTACGCCGGCACAAACGCGTGGACCGCAACCGACCACACTGCCTACACACTCGAAACCGCTGGCTGGGAAGGATTCTCACAGATTTTGCCGCTATACCTCGAACATGTCTTGCTTCCCACTCTGACCGATGAGGGTGTTGTTACGGAGGTTTGGCATATCGATGGAGAGGGTAACGATGCTGGTGTCGTCTACTCAGAGATGCAGAGCGTCGAGAACAATGGCCCAGAAATTATGGACCTCAAGGCTCGTCGCCTCCTTTACAACAAGAACATTGGGTTTCGCTACGAGACTGGCGGTATGCCCGGTGCCCTGCGTGTTCTCACTGCCGACCGCATCCGCGAGTTTCACCAGGAAATGTACCAGCCCCGTAACCTGTGCGTGGTCATTGTCGGTGAGACGGACCACAACGACCTTTTAGAAAAGCTGGACGACTTTGAGGAGAACATTGCTGCTGATATCCCTAGCCTCAACACTTCCTTCAAGAGGTATGTCGAATTCTACCGTTATTCACACTTGTTGTACTGACTTGATACAGACCCTGGGTGGACTCTGAGCAACCTCAAGCCTTAACAGAGACCATTGTCACGACAGCCGAGTTCCCGGACGACGATGAATCTATTGGCGAGGTTCTCGTGGGATTTTTTGGTCCCAACTGCGTCGATCTTATTGCCTCGTCTGCTCTCAACGTGATCCTCACCTACCTCTGCGGCTCATCCGTCGCAGTGATCGAAAATACCATGGTTGAAAAGGAAGAGCTGGCGAGCTCCGTCACATACTGGTGGGACTCTCGCCCCAACTCTGTTATCTGGCTCCAGCCTACCGGTGTAGAGTCGGACAAGCTCGAGTTTGTGGAGAAGCGCCTGTTTGAGATTCTCAAGGACGTCGCCTCTAAGCCTCTAGATATGGAATACATATCCGAATGCATCAAGAGAGAGAAGCGGCAGGTTAAGTACCACGCCGAGAACTCAGAATCATTCTTCTCCACCAACATCATAACCGACTACCTCTTTGGTAAGCGTGATGGCTCTACGCTCAAGGACCTCGAGAGTCTGCAAGAGTACGAAGTTCTAGAGAAATGGACCGATCAGGACTGGCGCGACTTCATTAGCAAATGGTTTTTGGACGCTCATCACATCTCTATCCTCGGTAAGCCTTCTGTTGAGCTTGCTGAGAAGACAAAGAAAATCGAGGAGGAGCGTGTCGCAAAGCGCAAGGAGGAGCTCGGCAAGGATGGACTGGAGAAGCTCGCCAAGAAGCTGAAGAGCGCCCAGGAAAAGAATGACCAGCCTATTCCACCCGAGGTTTTGGACCAGTTTGGCGTTCCAGGCACAGACTCTATTCACTTCATCCAGTCAGACACAGCCCGCTCCGGCAAGGCCAAGGCGATTGGTGCTGGCACCGGCGCTACCCAAGCTGTCATCGATGCCGCGCCAGCTGGCAAGCTGCCTCTGTTCATCCAGTTCGAGGATGTGCCGACCAACTTCGTCCACATTACCATTCACGTTGGCACCACGCAAGTCCCTGTCGAGCTGAAGCCTTTGATGCCCATCTTTTCTGACAACTTTTTCAACACCCACATCATGCGCGATGGCAAACTTGTCAACTTTGAGCAAGTCGTCATGGAGCTTGAGCGCGACAGTGTCGGATACGGCCTGGGTTCCGCACGTTCGCTGGGCGAGCCCGAAGGCCTCTCGATTCAGTTCCAGATTGAACCTGACAAGTACGCCGCCGCCGTGGAGTGGATCCGAACCATGATGTTCGACTCCGTCTTTGACCCCACGAGACTCAAGGCTGCCGTCTCCAAGGCTCTCGCCGACATCCCCGAGGCCAAGCGCAACGGCCAGGGCATGGCCGCGGAGATCGACGCCGCTATCCATCTGGATCATGCAAGCGTGACTGTCGCCAAGCGCGTCCTCGTACGCGCCGTCTACTTGAAGCGCCTCAAGAAGCTCCTCAAGAGCGATCCCGACAAGGTCGTGTCCTGGTTCAACAAAATCCGCACCTCTCTCTTCAACTTTGAGAACCTCCGCTTCCTGGTCGCCGCGCGCATCGCCAAGCTGCCCGAGCCCATCACGACTTGGGACAAGCTCGCCACCGCCCTCGGCAGCGAGCCCAAGGACATGATTCCCATCCGGCCGCTGTCGGGGCTCCTCAACGATGAGGGCCGCCAACCAGGCTCCGTTGGTGCCACCATTGTGCCTATGGCCTCCCTCGACGGCTCCTTCAGCGTCAGCACCGGCGTCGGCCTGTCCTCTTATACCGACCCACGCCTGCCCGCCGTCATGGTTGCTATCAGCTACCTCGAGCAGGTTGAGGGACCACTGTGGGTTGCCGTCCGCGGCGCGGGCTATGCCTACGGCACGCACTTTTCCCGCAGCGTCGACGCCGGCCTGCTGTGCTACCGCGTGTACCGCTCACCCGACGCGGCCAAGGCGATTACCGCCTCGCGCGAGGCCATCCGCAAGATTGCCGACGGCACCGTGCCCATCGACAAGCATCTGCTCGAGGGCAGTGTCTCCCAGATTGTCGTCGTCTTTGCCGATGAGCAATCCTCCATGCCCAGCGCCGCGCAGCAAAACTACGTGCAAAGCGTCGTGCGCGGTCTCCCCAAGGACTGGAGCAAGGAGCTTCTGCGCCGTGTGCGTGCCGTGACTGGGGAGGAGATCCAGCAGGCCATGACGGACATCATTCTGCCGTTGTTTGCCCCAGGCAAGAGCAATGTGACCATAACTTGCGCTAAAATCATGACCGAGGTACGTGTATATGAAAAAGAAGAAGGCTTGAAACAGAAAATGAGCGTCAAACTAACGAGCTGCTACAGAACATGGAGACATCGATCAAGGCCATGGGGTACAAGGTGCAGTCGCGCGAGCTCAGCGACTTTCACGATGATTATGGTCTAGAAGCGCCCGAGGGTGACGAGGACGAAGATGAGGATGACGAAGATGAGGATGACGAAGATGAGGATGAAGATGACGACGATGAGGATGATGACGAGGATGAGTCTGACGAAGAGTAGACATCTATTGATAGTATTCGAAGAAATAGAGGTTGACATGACACAATACACGAGTAGACATCTATTTATAGTATTCGAAGAAACAGAGGTCGACATGACACAATACAAGAGTAGTAAACGGCGTACTTGCACGCAACTGCGCATACAACGCTGCATTTATTTTTAAAGCTTGCTCGACTCTCTCATCCGTAGAGATTTTTTCTTGTATACTAAGCCGCGCCCTCTATGCGCAACTGGCACAACAATATTACATTTAATTTCCTGAAGAGTACAAGTTTCCCTTCTTTTTTGCTTCATAGTTCCTCGCGACCAGAGGCCTTGACAACCTCGTCCTTTTCCTCAGCCACAACCTTGCGGTCGCTCTCCCAGTCAAGAGCCTTGAGACGCTCCGACAGGTGGGGGTGGGAGTAGTGGTAGCTGGCGTACATCCAATCGGCGTCCATGGTGCTGAGGTTCTGCTTGTGGAGCTTGATGAGAGCAGTGGACAGCTCCGACTTGAAGCCGAGGCCGAGGGCAAAGTCGTCGGCCTCAAACTCGTGCTTGCGGGAGAGCGTGTTCAGGGCGAGCTGCAGAAGGGTATCCATGGGGGAGAGGGCGTCGGAGAAGAGAATGAAGCCGATGACGATGGGGTGGATACTGTGGAAGCCAAACGAGGCATACAGAGACTTGTTGTTGATGAAGACGGAGAAAAGGCTGAAAATGTAGAGCAGGTTGACCTGAGAGATACCAAAGAGGCGGGTGGTGTGGCCGAGCTTCCAGTGGCCGAGCTCGTGGGCGAGAATGGCGAGCACCTCGTCCGTCTCACTCTTCTCGAGGAGGGTGTCGTAGATGACAATGTGCTTCTTCCAAGGAAGGCCGTAGAAGAACGCGTTGGAGTGGGCGCTTCGCTTGCTGCCGTCGATAACGTACAGCTCCGAGAGGGGAAACTTGAACTTGTCGGCGAGGGCGTTGACCTTTGTCTTGAGCTCACCGTCCTCGAGCGGGGAGAGCTTGTTGAAGAGCGGCTGGATGAAGATGGGGTAGGCGGTGATGGCGAAGAGCTGGATGCCGGCGGCAAACGCCCAGAGGTAAAAGACGAAGCCCGTGCCCGTCTTCTGGATAATCTTGAGGAAGCCAGCGAGGATGGGCGGGATGACGACGGCGAGGATGAGGTTGGACTTGATCATGTCGGTGACGAAGAGCGCAGGGGTCTCCTTGTTGAAGCCAAACTTTTCCTCGAGGACAAAGGTGCTGTAGAGCTTGGCGGGCAGACCCAGGACCTGCTGGACGAGGATAAAGGACAGGACAAAGACGATGGAGTGGCTGATTTCGCCGCTGAAGCGCGCGGGCGCGAAGCGCAGCAGCCAGTCGCCCGTCAGCGACCACAGCTTGGGGAGGACATCAAAGTGGATAAAGGCAAAGTTTTGGATCTGGGACCAGAGGCCGCTGACGAGGCTGAACTGCGCCTTGGCGCGGCCGTACGCCTGCGACTTGTCAAAGGTGTCCTGGGGAATCTCCTTGGCGAGGACGGCGGGCGGCTTGGGCGCCTGCAGAATGCGGTACTGGCGGAACGTGAGGAGCGACTCGAAGACGTACTGGCCGATGGAGAAGCCGAGGATGAGCTTCTTCCACGGGAAGAGCGGGCGATCGAGGACTTGCGCGAGGCGCTGCGAGAGGAGAATGCTGTTAGCTTTGAGGGGGAGAATCGATCACGCGCGGCCGACGCGGTGAGTTTCCCATCAGCGGCATCGCTGGGAGAAAGGGACATACCTGAAGAAAGTCCATGATGACGAGCGGGGCTAGCTAGAGTAGCCGACGACGTCTGGACAGTGAGTTCTTGCAAAAGTGATGATTGGTGAAGGATTGAGGCTGGAGCGCAGCTGGAGCTTACCCTGCTAAGCGTCGGCGCGGCGCGGCAGGCCAGGCCAGGCCAGGGTGTCCACTTGCGCTTCATGATTTCCCCACAGTATGACGATGCCGCCTCTAATCACCAGCTCTCCGTGCGCAGTTCTATTCTCGGGGTACTTTTGTTTTAAGGGAGTATGGATGATTGAATACTCAAAGTTTACTTATAGAGTAATTCCCTGCAGCCATCGCACAATCTCTGTCTCGGCAGTCTTGCTACGAACAACAACCTGCCCGCGAGCTTCAGCCAATGTCCTTTAATGCTTGAAACTCACCTGTCAAATCGCTACTCTCGATTGACAGCTGACTCGTTGAATACTTGCTCGGCTGAAAACTGCCTGAATTCAGCCACATTAGTATGCATGAGCCATAAAAGCCCACTTACAGCCCGGAGGCCGTGTTTCACGTCCCGACTCATGGGGACGAATCAAGAATGATGCATCGAGAACCCTGCAAATTCCGATAAGCCTTCCAGGAAAATTTCAAGCTCTTGGCGACAGCGCCACGGGAATTGACTTTGCTGCGGGCTATGCTTCTACTTTGAGCCTCTGTTACTTAAAAGAGGCGATAGACTTGGCAGTCTGTTAGGTCTGATACGTGGTGGAACAGCAAGACTCAGGCTGTTTTCGCATCCAGAAAGACCCGTTCTTACCGCGGTTTGACGTTTTGGGAGGAATAGATCCCGGAAAAGGAAGATATCGTCACTGTTGCAATGCTGCAGGCGGCCCTGCCTAGACACACCACGCAGCTTTCATCACCACCACCAGACACCGGCCATACATATCATGCGAATCAAAACCTTTTTGATTACACCAGCATAATACACTAGATTAAATATCAGACGAAACTTTTATGCATCATACAACTAGAAAGAAAATCTCCAAAGCCCTTGGCGCATTCCTATTGAGATATAACGTAACCTTTTCCGACAGCCCAGTTTGCGGCATGCCCTATCAGGATTCTCCTCGTAAACACTGCACAGTTACGGATCTCGTGCGGATCGGATGTCTACAGCGTCAGACTAGCCGATTATGCTTCCAAGCATCAGGCTCAGCTCATGGGCCCACGCTGTTATCTGCCGGGCCGCATCGACTTGTACAGCCATGCAGCGCCAAAATGCATATTGTAAATGTCATGAGTGTCTTGAATCATGCTTGCAAATTCTCTGAGACGTGTCATTGTATTCATACTTTCAGCGGCCGCAGAACCATTTGCAGGCCGCAGAACTCGGCGGCGAGGCGCGTCCCTAGGCCGACAGTTGACCGATCCAGCCCATCGGCTCGGCCTTTCCGGTACACAAATTCGGGATACCCTGGCAAGCACGCGTGCATCACGCCACGATAACGGCGCGTCGGCGCGGAGATGGTCGGGTAGTTGGCCAACACTGACCAAAACCACTTACAAAATTCGATTCAAGCAGCTGAGTAGAGCCAATCCTAGCCATCATTCGTCGACAGCTAGGCGGTCCTGGTCGGGCTTGACGTGGTTTCGTTTCACAGCCTCATGACTCGCAAGAGTATATCTACAAGATTGTACCATGTCTTAATAATGCCCACTCAAGGTTTCAAAGAGGCACGCGGTGCCCAAGTATAGATTTAAGAAGAGCCAGCATCGCCAGCAGCAAGGAATCCCCAGTTGAGAAACAAACAGTCTCGTAACTCAACATCTAACACTCCAGCGGCGACCGAGAAACCAGTTGTTAGACTGAAGCGCCGGGAACATGCAACCTCATATTCTTGCAGCTTTCTTTGCACTTGGAGCCGTTGCGCTCCCGCAATCGGTAGAGGAGAAGCCATCCACTCAGCTCAGCGGCATCGTGGTCGAAGACGGCGTCGACCTCGACAGCAGCTTCATTACGGAGCCCTTCTTCGAGATTCTCTCCCACTACACCGAAGAACTGAGCAATCTTACCGTACCAGCGGAGAAGAAGCTGGCCGAGCGCCTGAATCCCAGCGATCCCGCAACCGTCACTGCCGAAGCGGCTTCCAGGATGAAGGCGCCCGGTGGCGGCCAAGACGGCCTATTTTACCGCGGAGATTCTCGTCCGCCATCCGTCATATTCAGCAGTGGCTTCACACCGCAAGGCAGCGACATGAGCTTGCGCAACCATCTCAGCTTCGCAGGCAACTCGGGACTCGTCTCGCTCAGTCGTGACCCGCAGACGGCCCAGTCATATGCCCTCGGACGCAGCGCCGACAAGGCGCAAAAGGGCTACATTTACGTCGTAGCGGCCAAGGATGTCCCCAACGGATATTGGGTGCCTGGTCTATACAACCCAAGCAAGAACCCTGCCGTCCGCCGCAATCAGGAGTTTGCCGTGGCCGGCTCCGTTCCCGCGGAGAGCATCTCGCACGCCTACGAGGTGACGGCCGACAAGCCATCCGCCAAAGGCCAGAAGTTCAAGAACGACGCCTACTCGCTCGCGTCGTCCTTGTCCTGCGTTTCCAACAAAGGCACTGTTTGCGATCCGGCCAAGTACACGGAAACGACAACATCAGGTAAGAGGCCGTCAGCAATCAGAGAGAAGCCTTACCGTCCGACTAATAATGCTCGTCTCAGGACGCAAGGCAAGGACCAAGGTAGCCAAATCGTTCCGTGTCGGCGGTCGAGCCGGCGCGGCGGTCGCCTTTTCCGTGCTGTCCCCATACGCGCACGACGTGCTGGACCTGCTCAAGTCTTGGGACCACCCCATCGGCCACGCGGTCAACTGGTTCGACAACGCCGTGGCCAGCCTTCAGGAGTCAATTGGTGGGCCGCAGGTACCGGAGATTCACGGCAACACGCTCAAGCTTCGCTTCATTTGCTGGCTGCGTGGCGAGCAAAAGTGGAAGAATGATGTCGACTACGCCTGTGACCGCCTCAGGAAGGCAAACGAGCCCCAACCCGACAACCAGAGCAAGAGGCTCAAGAGCGTCAACGATATCCTCAACGCCTGCGAAACCTTGGAGCAGCCAAACACAGCGCTGGCTACAGAGCAGCTAAAGGCTGAGCTGGTGGAGCGCTGCGAGGAGTTCCGCGAGCAGGCGCAAGCCCAGGATGCCGCAGCTGCTTAACGCCGTTGCGAATTGGATCGTGCAGTTCCGCGTTCAGGGGGAAGTGGCCTGTTTTTGGCCGATGTGGATACTCTAGGTACGCCGAATGCCGTAAATAGCCAGCTGTTATGTTTTAAAGATAATAAAACGGCCGAGTTCCCTTCTGTGACAGCTTCTGTGACGGTAGCGGTCCTCTGTGTGGTAGGATGTGGGAGCAGACTAGACCTCGACGGGTAACTTCCCCCCTATTCTACCAATCAACTTATGAGTATTCCTAATAATATGATTATTTCACCTATTCAGAAATATGTGAAATGCTTTTCTAAAGCCGTCGTACCCACTTGATGTACACTGGTGGCACCCGCTGGCCATGTCAAACTGCCCATTTGTTGACACAAAGCTATTGGCCGAACACTTTTCGGACTAGTCGTCGATACCGGCCGGATACTTATTTGTTCGTTAGCAAGCAAAGTCGAAGAAAGTACTGCTACGCCGACTTCATACGGGGCATTGAGCGGAAGTACTGCGCGATCGATACCACGGCAAACCGAACTGGGCCTTCGGAAGGGTGCAAAGCCGTTGCAATAGACGCTTTGAATTGCGGAGGTGAAACCAAACGAGGGCTAAAGTGATGATTTCTGAGAAAGCTTAGCCCCATACTGTCTTTGAGAATGTATAATTTGGAGAAGCCGCAGCAATACAATGCGATCGGGCGCGGGCAATCCCCGTTGTGGCTTCAACGGTTGCGGTGGGCCGAAAGACTCTGATACTAAGCGCTGTATGGGTATGAGCAGTCGTACCAGTTACGTATTGGCTTATCGGCATGAGTAATATCGGCTTTCGCCAGCCGTGACCTCCAGCGCAATCGCCGTCACATCTCATAATGGTTCATCCTGGAGCCAAAACACTGATGGATACCAGGACATGTTACGTTGCAATTCAACCAGGGTATCAAATTATATCTGACAAATTCCGTCATTGCGTTTCACTATATCGAACGACTGATAAGCTTAATTTTACGGCTATAATGATTTCTTCCCATAACCGCCAGTGGAGGGTCATGGGGGACTTGTCCAGCAGGCAACACGGTAGATTGTCATTATGTCTATGGCGAAAATTTCGCATTGCTTTGTTATAATGGTGGAAAATCAATCATTACAACAGGTTTAAGTCATGACCCGCTCCAGTCTCACGACCCCTTATGCTACGATGCTACGCATGCCCAGTTCACAGCGTATATAGTGCGCGCCGGGCACAGGCAAGAGCCGAGCCTTGTCGTAACCGGGAGGGAGTCCAACGGATCCATGCGTCGTTCTGATGTACACTAATATCAGGTGAGAGGTCTCATTATCTTCGTTCTCCGCGGATGCTCTTTGATACCACGGCAAAGCTGCCGTTGCTGGCGAAAGAGAGCCGGGAACTTTGGCCAAGTATCGCGACGAGACGCTACCACGAGCCCAACTTCGCGCACAGCTTTCGCCCATCGACGGCAAGTGAATTCTGGACGGGCATAGCATGGACGACTGCGGGGCCAATCATGTCTCGGTAAACTGGCGAGAACTCGCACAAGCGGATCATGGGCGATCAGTCCCGAGGCCCTGACCAAGTACTAGATAGCATGTGTGAGCACAAGGTACTTTCCAGGCGTCAAACAGAGGACCTAAACGCGCGTTTCGAACTACCCAGGCCTTTTACGACTATTACGCAGCCCGCTCTGTACAATAAAACCACAATAGCAGCGCAGCAAGTCAACGACAAAGTAAGTAGATCATGTTCTTCTACAAAACAATAAAGCCTGGACATCGATGTAACATTGTGTAACAACCTTTATATATGCACGCTTCTTAGCGGTTTAATACCATAGTGGAATCGGCAGTATTGGGTGAGGCCTGTACAACCTCGCCGTAGCCACTATTGTGAATTCACTTCGCATGCTCTTTGGGGATCGAGCAAGTCACGCCATTTGATCGAGTAATTCCGATTTCCGTCCTCTGTTGATGTAAATGTAACAAAAAAGTGTATTGAACAAGAAGGGAATCAAAGCAAGCAAGCAAATCACCGTTAGCCCCGCAACTCCAGAAATGCAGCATACATCAATATACAGAGCTCCATCCGACCACCCGTCTTTCATTACCACATTCGCGCAGGCATGCAATCCATGCACGATCAAGACCGGCGGCGTCCGTCTGGGTGGTGCGCCGCGGCCAGCTGCTTCAAAAATGCCTCGCAATCGGCCTGGGTGGGTGCCTTCCCGTTATGGCCTGTAAGCACCTGGTCAATCGTTAAGTTCAGCCTGGAGGACACCTCGGGATTGTCCCTCAGAAACGCAGCCATGGACAGCATCGACTCCTGCATCAGTACTGAATAGTCCCAATCAACTTGACTCGCTGGCTGCATTGAGTCGCAGGTCCGCACTACGGTCTCCTAGTGTCCGTTGATGGCAGCGCTGCCAGGTGGTATGGGAGGGCGCTCCGGCCCGTATGGTACCTTATTTGTCGCAGGCCCGGGCTGCGGCGGTTGCGGTCGAGATGGAGGCAGTTCCTCTTCTGTGTCATCCTGGTCGCTTCCCTCGCCTTCTTCCTCGGCGTCGTCCGAGTAGTCGCTATCCTCTCCAGGCCCGGCCGACTCGGCGTGGATCCCGTGGCCTTTTACTGCGGACGCCATTTCCGACGGGACTTTGCGGCCCTGATGCTGCATCTGCTGGATGATGCTCATAAGCTTCTCCGTCTTTTTGTCGGCAGCGTCCATCTTGATCTTCAGATCCTGTCGTTCTTCCGCCATGCGAATAATGTTGGCAGCTGTAGCTTCCTTTTGACGTTTGAGTGCCTCGTTTTCCTTTTCTAAACGTTTGGCCTTTTTCGACTGCTCTTGCATCTCTTTGCGCTGTCGGGCGGCAATATCGTCTCGCTGGTCAAGGGCAGCTTTTACCTGTAAGGCTTGTCAGCGTGGGATGCAAACGATCTGCTCGTCGTAAATACATTACATGCCTCGCCAAGCTTGTCCATGTACATGTTTAGCTCTGTGCGAAGCTGCGTCTCGCTTCTCGATAGCGTCTGAACCTGAGTCTGCAGCTGGCGCATTTTTGCCAATTCGGACTCGCTGGCCTTTTTGTCTCGGTCGAAGCGGGAGAGGTGATATTGCAACTCGATCTCTTTGGTGCGCATTTGGGAGTGGAAATGCAGTTCCCGCAGCTCATATTGTTCAATGAACGATTTGAAGCGAACTCGGAACCTACTTTTGTCAGCGAGAGCATGGTCACATCTGAGCCAAGACATACAGTTCCTCCATTTCCATATCTACAACTTGCTTGCGCGGGGTATCTTTATCTTCCTGGTAGCCTTCGAGCTTCGAGAGCAGGTTGGCGTATTTTTCGTCCCATGACAGAGTGTTGCGCTTTTGGATAGCTTGTAGCTCTTTGTTTTCGTTCTGAAGCGCTTAGAGCCAGAATATACGGTCACGGCGATGCGATACATACCTTCATCCTGTTGTTGTCCCTCTGAAGCTCGCGACACAACTTCTCCAGCTTCTCCTTCAAGCCCACTGTCTTGCTCAACTCTGCGCGATTTGCGTCTCGTTCTTTTTGCAGAGCGTCGGCGCGCTTTTTGATCTTTATGTTTTCCTTTTCCAGACGCCGCGTATCTGCAAGCAGCTCGCTACACCGCTTTGTAATGTGATCAATCTTTAGTGTGTCGTCCATCTTGGAAGTTTGTTGCTGGATGTCACGAGTTGCGCGCTTAACCTCTCGCTCTGTAGTTGAGAGTTAGCAGGGGTATCACTCTGTGGTGCTTTGAGCGGCTGCGCGCCGAAAAAGTCTTGCCGTACCGATCTCAAGCTCCTGATCCTTTTCACCTGCCGCGTCCTGCTCCAGCTGCGAGATGCGAGCTGCCAAAAGCCGTGAGGCTTCAGTTGAGTCGACGCCCTTCTTCACCTTGCCCTTTTTCCCGGCGGCAGGCGGTAGGTGGGTGTGACCATCGTGGCCGTTGGTGATGGCCGGCTCAGCGTGTGTCGCTGGCATGGTCGGCTGGTTGTCCGGCTCGTCGTTTCTTGTCGCGCGGGAGAATGGTTATCGGGGTAATGACATTGGAAGATACTAGAGCTATCTTGTGTGGGAGGATATCGATCGCAGCCGCCGTCAAGAGCCCAGAATCGGGCGGCTGTTGGCGAGGTCGTAGAGGTCGGGAGGCGGAGACTCTCTCGTCCGACGTGGGCGGGCCGAGTCGAGCGAACCAGAAGCGGTCGTGAAACGAGAGGTGAGTTCCGGCTAGCTGGTGTTCCTCAGTCGATCGACGCGCAAGACGTCAAGAAACTTGGTTGCTGCGGCTGCCAGTCAAGGGCGTTTGGATGGACAATGGATGCAGACGATGTGGTTTTCCGCTGTGATGCACAACTTTGGCTAGTGCCTTGAGTGGACTTGAGAGCGCCGCTGGCGGGTGAATTAACGTGCCGCCCAAACGGGACAATGACTCGCTGCTATAGCGGTGTCGCCTCAGCACCCGTCACCTGCGCAATTATCGACAGTTTCGAATTTTAAATCAGTCAAGCGTTCTACTCATTAGTGTGATTTTTTTTTTCATTTGCAATCGGCCGCCCTGGCTGTGTCCGAGCCTTTGTTTAGTCGAGCCAAGCTACTATCATCGTCGTTCAATCAACTAGTGAGCTTGCTCAAAGCCAAGTGGCTATGCAGTAACTGAGATGCTAATGCCCGAGCTGCTTTTTCTTTTCACGAATTGAAAACCTAGTGAATCATAGTACGATTGGCCACAATTAAATGATGTAAATGGCCATTCTTCACTGCGGTACACTTTTCTGGCCTTGTGGTCCATGTCGCCACTGCTCCTTTGTTCGCCTCTAAAGCGGCGCTCGAATGCTGACTAACCCCAAAATGACGTTCAACTCATGCCTCAAATTTCCCAGTAGTAGCGAACACCTCAGTCTTCCGTTTGCTCTGTTTGTCGTTTGTTTTATGGTCAGCAGCGTCGCGTTAGACTCACTCACCATGTTGCGCAATACGGCCCGCAAAGCTGTCACCGAGCTGTCGCAGTACCCTAAGCCAGGCTCGAAACTCCACGGGTTCACACTCGTGAGATCCAAGCATGTTCCTGAGCTGGAGCTTACCGCGCTACACCTGCAGCACGACAAGACTGGCGCCGACTACCTTCACATTGCGCGCGAAGATAGTAACAATGTTTTTTCCATCGGTTTCAAGACCAATCCACCGAACGATACAGGAATCCCACATATCCTCGAGCATACGACGCTCTGTGGCAGTGAAAAGTGAGTGTGCAAACGAAGAGGAGTGTCTTCACCTCATGCTAACAGAACAATAGGTATCCCATTCGCGATCCATTCTTTAAAATGCTCCCACGAACCTTGTCGAACTTTATGAATGCGTTTACCGCATCGGATCACACGTTTTACCCGTTTGCGACTACAAACGCCCAAGATTTCAAGAACCTCATGTCCGTTTATCTCGACTCGACGCTACACCCCCTTCTGAAAGAGTCCGACTTTACACAAGAAGGTTGGCGCATTGGTCCAGAAAACCCTCTAGCCACAGATGAGGAAGGCAAGAAGCTTGTTTTCAAGGGCGTCGTCTACAACGAGATGAAGGGCCAAATGTCCGATGCCGGTTACCTGTACTATATCCGGTTCCAGGACCACATTTTTCCCGACATCAACAACTCTGGCGGTGACCCCCAGAAAATCACTGATCTCACATACAAGCAACTAAAGGATTTTCACGCCGAGCATTACCATCCCAGCAATGCCAAATTGTTTACCTATGGCGATATGCCGCTGGCCGATCACCTGCAGGACATTGACGCGCGTCTGCAAGCCTTTGAAAAGATTCAGGCCGACAGAAAGATCCATGAGCCCATTGTTCTCACTGAGTCCAAGGATGTTACATTGGCAGGTCCGTTTGACCCGCTTGTCGACCCGGATCGGCAATACAAGACTTCAGTCTCCTGGGTCATGGGTGATACCACGGACGTTTTGGAGTCGTTCTCACTTGCTCTTCTATCCAGCCTGCTAATGGATGGTTATGGCTCGCCTCTGTACCGAGGTCTAGTCGAGACTGGCATGGGTGCCGACTGGAGCCCCAACTCTGGCTACGACAGCTCCGCCAAACACGGAATTCTTTCCATTGGCCTCACCGGTGTGCAGGAAGCAGATGTACCGAAGCTCAAGGCCAAGGTACAGGAGATTCTACGCGATGTTCGTGACAATGGCTTCGACCAGGGCAAAATCGACGGGTCGCTCCACCAACTGGAGCTGTCTCTGAAGCACAAAACTTCCAACTTTGGCTTTTCCATGCTCAACAGGCTCAAGCCAAAATGGTTCAACGGTGTTGATCCTTTCGACTCACTGGCCTGGAACGATACCATTACTGGCTTCCAAACGAAACTAGCCGAGGGCGGCTACCTAGAAGGGCTCATTGACAAGTATCTACTCAATGACAACACACTGACCTTCACCATGACACCCTCGGCCACGTTTGGAGAAGAGTTGGTCACTGAAGAAAAGGAGCGTCTGGCCGGCAAGATTGCTGACGCGGTTAAGAAGGCTGGGGATGAGGAACAAGCACGCATTGCCTTTGAAA
Organism: Akanthomyces uredinophilus; assembly: GCA_030778065.1. Lineage (NCBI taxonomy): Eukaryota > Fungi > Ascomycota > Sordariomycetes > Hypocreales > Cordycipitaceae > Akanthomyces > Akanthomyces uredinophilus. The sequence continues at coordinate 17,672 of JAPFRW010000144.1, read as the reverse complement.
AGCAGGAGCAGGATCTTCTTGCGGAACAAAACAAGACGAACACGGAAGACCTCAGCTGCTTGCCCACTGTCTACGTCAAGGACATTCCTCGTAGCATCGATCGAGTCACGGTGCGCGATGAAGTGAATCAAGGTGTTTCTATCCAGTGGCGCGAGGCCCCTACCAACGGTCTGACATACTTTCGTGCCATCAACACGATTGAAGGCTTGTCAGATGACCTTCGCCAACTTATTCCTCTCTTCACAGACAGCATCATGCGCCTGGGTACGAAAGAAATGACCATGGAGCAGCTGGAAGATTTGATCAAGCTTAAGACAGGCGGCGTGTCTGTTGGATATCACTCCACTCCGTCGCCAACCAACTTTGAAGAGGCCCACGAGGGTATCATATTTACCGGCATGGCTCTGGACCGCAACGTGCCCGTCATGTTTGAGCTGCTGCGCAAGCTCGTTCTTGATACCAACTTTGACAGCCCCGAGGCGGCGCTGCGTATCCGGCAACTGCTTCAGGCCTCAGCGGACGGTGTCGTCAACGACATTGCCTCGTCGGGCCATCGCTTCGCCATGAACCATGCCGAATCGGGCCTGACGCGGGCTGCCTGGCTACGCCAGCAGGTGGCCGGCCTGTCGCAGGTCAAACTTATCACCTCGCTGGCCGGTCGGCCAGAGACTGATCCACTGGAAGACGTGATTGGCAAGCTGAAGCAGATTCAGCAGCTCACACTCACTTCGGGCAAGCTCCGTGCTGCCGTGACCTGTGGCAGTGAGAGCGCTGCCAGCAACCTCACCTCACTACAAACCTTTACCCGCGGCCTGCAACCTCAACTACCACAGACTGCCAAGGGTGTCCTTACTCTCCCCAAGACGAAGAAGACCTTCTTCCCGCTCCCATACCAGGTATACTATGGGGGACTGTCGGTGTCGACGACATCATACACGAACCCCGACGGTGCGCCTCTCCAGATTCTGTCGCAAATGCTCACACACAAGCACTTGCACCACGAGATTCGCGAAAAGGGTGGCGCCTACGGCGGCGGCGCCTACGCCAAGGCACTTGACGGTCTATTTGGATTCTACTCGTACCGCGATCCGAACCCACAAAATACGATGCGCATCATGCGGAATGCCGGGCAGTGGGCGGCCGATAAGGCATGGAGTGACCGCGACCTTGAGGAGGCCAAGATTTCTGTGTTCCAATCGGTTGACGCGCCCAAAGCAGTCAACGAGGAGGGCATGGGCCGTTTTCTGTCGGGCGTAACTGAGGATATGCGCCAAGCAAAGCGCGAGCAGCTGCTCGACGTTACACGGGAGCAGGTGCAGGCCGTCGCGGACAAGTACCTGGTGCAGGCGGTGAATAAGGGCGAGGAGCGCGTGTCCTTTTTGGGCGAGAAGAAGAGCTGGGTGGACGGCAGCTGGACGGTGGAGGAGATGAATGTGCCTGGCGCAGAGTAGACTCTGCGTGTATAATTACAGTGTACTAATACGGCTGAGGCCAAAAGCGAAAACACAACATGTATAGTATAGACGGTATTTTCTTGGCATAGATGGAAAGAAATGTTACGACTCTTCTCCCAGTGTCGACGGATATTCGGCAATGCTTGCGAGTGATGGCATAAAGGCATGGTGATGTCACGCGTTCAGATACGATACGCCTTTCTGTCGATGGACATTTGTCTCATCATCAATGGCAGAGAGGCCACAGAGCAACGCAAGAACAAAAAACGAGGTTTCTTTTCTCCAAGGAAATTATCCTCAGTGCTTACGATGGTAACTACTTTTACTCTAGACTCTTCTTCTCTGGCTCTGGTCCTAGTTTTCTGGTTGCTCTTTGCTGCTTTTAGGACCCGGAAGCGTCCCCATTCTCCCGCACTTGCACCTTTACACACTCGTCCATGCCGGCTGAGTCTGCCCTTTTGCGGCAAACAAGCAGCAGAAAGGCGAGGTGTGTGGCTACAGCTGCCTAGACAGGAAACGGGAATGGCGCGGAAGGGAGGCCTCCTTGGGCAAACGCTGGGAATGCGCCTGAAGATGGGAGACTGGAAAAGGAAAAAAAAGGGGGAGGGGTGGGAGTGCTACTGGAGGTGCTGGGAACCAAATTACGGGAAGAGAGAAAAATCGCTCGTTCTCTCAGAGCCGGGGTCGCTGAGCATTGGATTGCCGGACTAAAGAACAGAGTACATGCTACGATGGGAACAGGCCATTGAGGGGAGGGCCTTGTGTCGCGCTGATGCGGGAAACGGCTTCGTTCAGAGACGAATGGGGTCGCCAGTGAGGGGAAAAGGGAATGAACCGTCTTGCAAGCGAGCTGCTTCGAGTGATGGGGTGCTCACGGGTGTCATGATGGTGAAGGGGGGTGGTGAAAGTCGAGATGAGAAGGGCGCGCCTCGTGGCTGATTACGAGTACGCGGAGAGGTCCGAGGCTGTTTGCGAGGCTATTTTGCAGTCGTGACAGGCGAGGTACTTTGCAAGCATGGTCTATGTTCTATGCCCGAGCAAGTACACTTTGTTGGTCAAGGTTGTAGTATGAGACTTTTTTTTGGCACTCTTGTTTGGTGTAAGAGGCTCGAGTTGTATGAGGGTATTAGATGATTGGTGATGTCGCACTATTAGTGGTAGGTCGATCGCAATAGACTAGTTACGCTCTTACCCCCCCCCCCAAAAAAAGGGACCAGGCTACAAGTCAGAACACATGGCGTTTTGAACCCCGACTTTGTTGACGTGCGTGATTTCTCGTCACCGGTTGGTCCGGGTCCGGCTTTAAACCCCAGAGGGAAAGTGTCGCGCGTGAGAGGAGACGTTTGGCGGAAACCGGTCCAAGCTCCTTTTTTTTCCCCTTTGGCACGTCGATCGGGCCAGAGTGCCGGCCAGAGTCTGTGCGTCTCATGCCCGGCGATGGCAGACTTCCTGTTTGATGGACGGCTGCACGGATACAGAGTGCCGATTGAGGAAAGGCTATTCTAAGGGTTGACGACGGGGTCTGATCAGCGTAGCATGTGCCGTCTTGCGAATGCTGTAGTGTTCTGACGGTGTCGCGGCGACATTGCGTGCTGACTCAACCCAGAAGTTGTTGCAAAGTGGGAGATGGTGACGCGCTGACGGAGAGAGGCTGCAGAGTGTTGGTTGTCGTCAGAGAGGCGTGGTTTTCAAATAACAAGCGAGCCTGATTCTGGAGTGACAAGGAATGCTGCAACTAGTGCATCGCATCGCCGTGCCTGGCGCTCTCGATATAGCTAAGCTTATAGCACAGAGTGTGTCCTCGACAAGCCACCAACATGGGGCAGCGAGCCAAAGGGTGCGAGAACCGGTGCCAGAAATCGCAATGGAAACACGGAGGTTGGCAAATGGCCCTGCCAGTATGATGAATGGGGTCGCATCGAGCCACGATTCAGTCGGGGGCGCGCGGATCGCCAAGCGTTCGGCTGGCCGGCATCGGGACGTGGTGGCACTAGCTGGCTCTTGGGCCACTGGGGTGCGCTGTGCGAGCAGCGCACAGGGCAGTAGCCTTTCCCGTTGAAACCGAAGAGACTGTCCGACACGAGTTTCTCTATGTATATTCCGCATATCTTGTTTCGATGCGTTGCGTCGAGGCTAGTGACATTGGCCCGTTGGTCGATGGAGGGGTTCCCCATGGCCTCTCTACAGGTCTGCCTGACATGGAAGACGATCCCAAAAGCATCGGAGCTGAGGGGAAGAGGGGGGCCCAAGACTTGCAAACATGTCACCGACAATCAACAAAGCGATGCATCCACTGTTCTCGGTACTGTTGCAGCTACTGACAGCGTTGGCTTGTACTTGAGCACGCAAGGCTGCGAGTGCTGTGCTGACAGTACCGTTTTTGGCCCAAGTGTGTCGCCAGATGGGCCACCCGAGGCGAGACTTGCATACAGAGGTAAGGACATGGGCGTGTCGGAAGGACGTCTGGGTAGCGTGCATCGAGATGGTCATTAATGTGGCTTCAGGTCGGTGTGCAATTTGTGGCTGGTGTCGAGAGCAGGCCATGTTGCCTGCGTATCCGGCGGGGTGTCTATAACTGATAGCAGCCGTTGATTTTGAACTTTGGCCTAGGTTCGTAAAGAGGGACCGGAACAAGTATGGCTGATTCTTTTATTTCCCGCATACCGGTTGTGATTGAGGGGGGAGGGCTCGTACTCTAGCTGCTGTGTCAATTTGTGTCGTGATGCCAGCACCGCCCGGCATGCGATAACAGCTCCGCAAGACGGTTGATGAGGTACCCGTGTTCATCGTCCAGGGCAGCGGGAGGGTACGTACACTAGCTACCAGTGAGGAGTACCTGCGTATGCACGTACTTTGCGGGCGTCTGGATGTACCGAAATGATGGTCAAAGTCAAAAAGTAAATCTGTGTGTCGCGTTTTCTGGAGTGGGCGTTTTGGGCGGCTCCTCACTGGCCAACTGCGCTGTATTTCTGGGTCTTGGAGCGGTCTCGGTGGGATTTTCCAGGTCTCTCGCACTCCGCTAGCGGATGAATCAGGAGCAGTGCGGTCTGCAGTCTGCAGTCTACAGTGGCCATTGTCAGCCAGACACCAGCCACCAGCACAGCCGGGCCCAGGCACACCACACCCAGCACAAGCAGAAAAAAAAAAAACATCGACAAGGGAATCGAGAAAAAAAAAAAAGAGGTCCCGCTTTTGCCCTGCCGACCTAACCTACTTGCTGCCCACCCCATTGCGCAGCTTGTCATAGCCTCAACCTTCCCGCGTGCTCTCTCCTCCAGCTTCGCCTTTTTCTACTCCTCCAACACAACACACCGTGTCCTCGCAACATTATATTGCACCACCACACCCCTCAATTCTGCTTCCGCTTTCGCTCTAGCTGTCCGTCAGCCTTTCGCCGTTTCAATATCTGTCTCTGCGAAATTCCCGCACGGTTAGTTTACCCCTCGTGGCAAATGGCGCATCCAACCTTTGGCTCAGCCATGTGTTTGTACCACCGCCGATATTTCCCCCTCCATCGCTCTCCCACCACCCATCACGACAGCTCGCACGGCCTAAATCACCACCACTACCACCACAACACGGACCCGGAGACTTGACACAATGCCTCCTTCAGACTTTCCAGTTCTCGGCTTGTTTTTGCCGTCTTCCCCTTTTCCCCATTAATTCTATTCTCGTCTCTCCCCATCACTCCCACAAGCATATGCGTCATGACTCCACATATCTACTGCTAGAAAAAAACTTGACCGCTGACCACCTCTCCTCGCACAACAACAGACAGACCACCAATTCACCACCGCCAACCGACTCAATTCCTATAAATCCGTCGTCCTCGCGACTCTCGCCTTAGCCTTTGGGTTCGACTCAAAAGGCACCTCCTCGCCACGGCTCCCCAGGCCGTCATCCACTTCTCCGACAAAGATTTCTGCTTTCGCAAGCCTACTCACATCATCAACGCCATTCCACCTCCTCACCCCGCCTGCCGCTGCCTATAACTTGTTCAACGTGCCCGTCTTGACTGCTGGTGATTTGGATCATCAACTGCCTCCCCCGTCTTTCGACCAATCCCATCAGCTGCCGCATAGGAGGATTTTCGAGGTTCTTCCTCTCACCGGGGAAGAGTCGAGGAGGCCTCGCCAGTCCGCTGAAGGAAACGTCTGTTATCCTCTCCGCCCCCCCTAACGAGCCTTTTCTACAACCGGCTTTTACAACGACAACAATACAACGAATAACCAGTTATCCGTTGCTCGACACCCTCAATACCTGGGATATGACCATGACTACGGCCATCTTTGACCACCATGTCGACCCTATCCACCAATCCCAGTTTTTAGCCAAGAGGTTCCCGGCACCTTCTGTTGCTTCCCTCGATGGCCCCGCCATTGCCAAGCAGCTCATCGCCGATGCCCTCGCCCGTCGTGTCGAGGCCGTCGACCACGAGCTCTGCGAGCCTGGCGATGAGGACACCTTCTTCGTAGCCGATCTTGGCGACGTTTATCGTCAGCACATGCGCTGGAAGAAGAATCTGCCTCGTGTCCGTCCGTTTTATGGTATGTCACTGTCCTCGATACGCTTGCCTCTTCTGGGACGCGAGCTGCACCCATTTCACGCCGCAGATGCTAATTTTTTCAGCTGTCAAATGCAACCCCGACCCTATGGTCCTTCGTCTCCTTGCAGCCCTCGGCACCGGCTTCGACTGCGCTTCGAAGACCGAGATCGACCAGGTCCTCTCCATGGGCTGCTCCCCCGACCGCATCATCTATGCCCAGCCTTGCAAGACTAATTCGTACGTTCGCTACGTCAAGGCTGCCGGCGTCCGCCAGATGACCTTTGACAACACCGACGAGCTCTACAAGATTGCCAAGCACTTCCCCGACGCCGAGCTCTACTTGCGCATCATCACTGACGACACGTCCTCCGCCTGTCGCCTCAGCATGAAGTTTGGTGCCCCCATGGACACCACCGATAGCCTTCTCGGCCTCGCCAAGGAGCTCGGCCTCAACGTCGTTGGCGTCAGCTTCCACGTTGGCTCCGGCTCTGCTGATCCCATGGCTTATTACCACGCCGTCAAGGATGCTCACGTCGTCTTCCAGCAGGCTGCCAGCCACGGCTTTCACTTGCGCACGCTCGACGTCGGTGGTGGCTTCTCCGGTGCTACCTTTGAAGTCAATGCCGCAGTCCTCAGTGGCGCCCTCGACGAGCTCTTCCCGGCTTCCAGCAATGTCGAAATCATTGCTGAGCCTGGTCGTTACTATGTCGCCTCGGCCTTTACCATTGCCTGCAACGTCATTGCCCGCCGCACCGTTGATGACCCTGCCACTGGCGCCACCTCGTACATGATTTACATCAACGACGGCGTCTACGGCAACTTTTCCAACATCATCTTTGACCACCAGAACCCCATTGCCAAGGTCCTGCGCCGCAACGGCGAGACTGTCTACGACACCGATCTCGCCGGCCCGGCAATCGATGGCATCGAATACTCGGTCTGGGGCCCTACCTGCGACGGCATCGACCGCATCACCGAGAGCACCCACTTCTCCCACCTCGTCGATGTGGGCGACTGGCTCTACTTTGAGGACATGGGTGCCTACACCAAGTGCTCCGCCACCCAGTTCAACGGCTTCTCCAACGCCCACGACACCATCTATGTCTCCTCTGAGCCGGTCGTCAATGCCCTCATCGGCATGTAAGGAACCAGGAAAAGCAAAGTGAAATGTCCAAAGGTCATTTTTGGTTACGCATTCTTGCAAGGGCATGAATTGTCCACTTTTTTGAAGTATACTTTTTTCCATTTACTATAGAACAATCTTGAAATCGAAACAAAAGATTATTGCTCCAAATGGTGCCGTAGAGTTTGATGATTGTACGCTTCTGTAGCCTATGAATTGCGCCGTGGTCGTTATTGGGAGTTCCCGTTGTTTATAAGAGAAGAAGACGCTGCACGCCTGAAGAACCCCTACACCAATAAGCATGATGAGGATGAAGAAAAAAGCAGAATACTTTCATGTGTTACATAGCTACGCGACTTCAAGCTAATACATCGGCAAGCAAGACGTAAAATAAAAACATTGTCGTTCCAAAACTCCGTGCTCACTTTTGCCCACCCTGCTCCAGGGTACCACCGCTTAGCCTAGCTTCCGCGGAACAAGAATTGCATGTCCTCAGGGCTCAGCGTCTCCATTGCCTTGTCGTCGCCATTCACCGTCGAGTGAATCATGCTCGTCTTCTTCTCCTGGATCAGCACCATGCGGCTCTCTACCGAGTCCTCGATGCACAGCCGCGTAATCGTGCACGGCCGCGTCTGGCCGATACGGTGGCATCGATCGGCTGACTGCCATTCTGCGGCCGGGTTCCACCATCTGTTACACAAAACGGTTAGTCACGTAGAACAGGAACAATGTGATACAGGTGATCAAACTTACGGATCGACAATGAAGACGCGGGAGGCTTCCGTCAGATTTAGCGCGACGCCACCCGCCTTCAGTGACACGAGAAAGCACTCCACGTCCACATTGCCCATGAAATGCTCGATCGAGGCCTGACGCTGGGCCGGCGTCATGCTGCCGTCGAGCATGACCGTCGTGATGCCCGCACGGCGCAGACGCCATTCGACAAGCTGGAGCATGGTGGTAAATTGCGAAAAGATGATGGACTTGTGCGACGCATTGTCCGATCGCAGCTTGTGCAGCTCGTGAACAAGGAGCTCAATCTTGGAGGACGAGGTCCAATTCTCCATCTTGATACGGTTGATAATTGAAGACTTCTTCACCATGGTTTGGTCTTGTTCGATTTCGGGCTGTTCCAGATCTATAGACAGCGGGATGTGGCATCGCGGACAGTCGGGCTCATCAGTTGAGTGGACATAGCTCAGCACGCACGCTCGGCAAAAGTCGTGCTTGCAGCGGCTGCGCACCGTGTCCTCGGCCGGCTCGTCACAGATGCAGCAGATGAGCACATTCTGGCCACCTTCAGCATTCTTTTTCAGAATCAGATCTGGATGATCAGCAACCTGACGCATCTGCATAATGAGACCGAAAATGTTGGCATAGTTGTTAAGTAAGACGCCCTGATGGACATAAGTGTCAAACTTGCGCTGGCCATTTGTCATAATGCTGCCCGCAAAGTCATTCTCCTCCTCGCCAAAGAATTGACGATTGACGAACACTTCCTTGACAGGCAACTCCATGGCATTGGTGTGATCCTTCTTGAGACGACGTAGCATAATGCGTTTTGTCATCAGTCGAAGCTTGCGGAATGCGTCTCGCCCAGGTCCGAAGTTGCCATACCTCTGAATCGGGTTCAGAAGCTCCTGGTTAAAAACTGACACGTGCTGCATGCCGCCGTGGCCACAATTCTTACATCGATGGTCCTCATTCATGCTCCATTCCAGTGTGGAGCAAGGGCACTGCTTGCACAAATAGGATGCAAAGGGCTTGATGTTGAGAAATCTTATGAGAGAAAAGAACTCTCCGATTCTGTTCTGGAGCGGAGTTCCAGTCAAGCACCAGCGATAGTTGGTTTTGAGAGCGAAGCATGCCTTGGCCGTCATGGTTGTTCGTGTTTTGATGCAATGGGCTTCATCCAGGATGATGCGATGAAAGTTAATAGCATGAATCACACTTTCTTGCTTGTAAAGTCCGTCCTTGCGCTTGAAGCCACGCTCTTGCTTTCGATAAATAGACTCCAGACTGTTGTACGACATCATAATCACGTCGTACTTTTTCAAGTCTTTGACTTGCATGCCTTTAGTCTTTGCGTTTGTGCCATGGAAGACGAATGTCTTGAGCGTTCCATCCGTATAGGACTCGATCTCAGACTGCCATTGCATTAGGGCAACTGGCGGCACCAGCACCAAACTGGGCTGCTTGGCAGGGTAGTCGGACATAATGAGAGAAACTGCCTGGATCGTCTTCCCGAGACCCATCTCATCGCCGAGAAGGCCACCTTGCCACTCTTGCTTCTCCATCTCCTTCATCCAGGCTAGGCCTTCAAGCTGAAAGGGTTTGAGACGGCGTGAAATAGTCGACGGCTGCTCTGCCACACCGGCATTAATTTCAGGCAGGTTCTCCAAGTCGGTCCACATGACTTTAAGCTCCGGATGATGGGCTTCTAGACGCTCACGCTCAGACTGATTTCGGCTCTTGTTTCCTCGTCTATAAGCCTTGCGTGAGGCGGCGATGGTTCGCATCGCGCTCGGTCCCTCCGATGCATCTTCAACGGGATCGTCTGTCGAATCAGTCGAATGGAAAGATGCCTCAGAGTCCTCACTATTGCTGCTGATGAGATCGATCTTAGTCGCACGGCGACGTTTCAAAGACTTGGCTCCGCGACGAGCAGGGATGGCGGCACGAGCAGTAGACATTCGCTGCTTTCCCTTAGACTTGGACAAAGGCTCGTCATCACTAGAAACTTCAAATATTGAGTCGTCAAGATCAAGGTCGCTAAGATCATCGGAATCAGAAATCTCAATAGAGATATTCTGTTTGGATTCGGCAGCGTTATCGTCATCAAAAGCCGCAGAAGCCGCGATCTCTGCGTCCATATCAATATCCGACGGGGGGCCGTCCTCAGAATCGGGAATCACTCTGCTCTTCTTCGCACGACGACCGGGGGCACTCGAAATGGTGTCGGCTCGCTCTCTTTTGGCGGGCCTGCGAGGTATGGGCTTGCAAATTATACCGCCAGATTTGGGGCTCCATTGCAAGTGTTTTGGCACACCATTCGGGTAGCCATAAGTAGCCTCCCAACCATCATCAGTGGGGGCCTTGGCATATTCCTCTTCTTGCAGCCTTCGGGCAACTTTGGCGTCGGGAGACTCGTCGGCAGAGGAGTATTCATCGTCGTCAGAGTCTTGAACCAGATCAGCCCGACGTTTCCCCTTGGCATTGAGGGACAGATTGCTTGTCCGCAGAGCGCGTTCTCTCTCTACACGACTTCGAGAGGTGGGTACCTCGATAACAAAAGATGACCGCTTGTCGACGGAGGTTCCAGCACCATTAGATAGCGGAGTAGGGACTTCGCTGGTAGCAGGAGTAAAGTCACTAGCCTCGTCTGAGGTGAGCTCTGTAGGGGTTGCAACAGATGATACCGTTTGACTGAGAGGGGCTTTAGCAACACTTTGACTGAGACGACTTGTTCTTCTACTAGTTGCCGAGTCTGTGACTGATGGTGCCGGCGAAGCATTGCTGCTCGCATGGAGAGATGATCTAGTAGACCGCCTGGTACCAGTACTAGCTGCTGCAGAAAACGGAGATGGTTAACGGGGTCTGTCAGAGAGGGCAGTCGTTCCGTCAACATACCAGAAATCGGAGTGGAGGCACCACCCGATGGCCGACCTCGAGGCATCTTGCGACTTCTTGTAACCTATAAATCGGCAAATGATTCGAGGAGAAATTTCTTGTTTAATTCCTAAACCGGTGCAAGTATTTTGAGATGCGAGAATTCGGTCTGCGCTACCAGCCAGGGCGACTCAGTGTATTTAGCGGGTGGCGAATAGTCTGATTCAGATGTGATTGTCACTCAATTAAAACAGGGCGAGCAAGTCGATGCAGGCTTTGACAAAAGATGGCTAGAAATTGCAAAGTGAATCGATGATGGATGAATTTCTTACGCCCCTGCGTGGAATGTAAACGTGAATGGTGGCCACCCTCATTTCTTTTTCCTGGCGCCGTGACTGACTTCACAGTGCCGATAACGACGACTACGCTGTTTGACCCGCGGAACCTCTTTACGCGAGTGCCTGGCCAGGCCCGGGAAAGCTAAAGAGCCAGTGCGTCAGGTACGCCGCACCGTGCTCGGTGCACAGGGCCCCGCAGATTGTGACTGTCGCAAGTGAGCCCACCCAGTGCGAACTGGTGAGAAAATTTAAATCAATCACGTGACACCGTGTTAGTACCGCGAGAAAGTGACTTGCAACACCGTGGCGTTTGCACTGGGCTATGTCAGGATTGGTGAACGCCACTGTGCAGCCATAGCTGGAGTTGCGACACTCCCTTTTCTCACTGTTTCTTACACCAAATTCTTCCAGCAAGTCGCATATTTCCCATCAATTTGAGGAAAGACCCTGGACAGCGTCTCTCAAAATGTCAGTTCGCAGTGCAAATCCTGTCCTCGAGCATTGCTAACCATTCGGCAGGGTGCGAAGGCGATCGGCCCCCAATGGTGCCAATGATGCCGACCAAAATAATTCTCCCCGACCGACCAGAAATATTACTGGACCGTAGGTCAACACAACTCCCTGTATTTTGGTATTCTAGCTAATTATGGAACAGACAATCAGCATTGACAGACTTCTTAGCTGTGAGTAAGCCACTACAAGATCACCCCAGCCGCAAACCGCTAACAGATCCCAGTCACATAACATTTCAGCAAGACAGATCCGTGACGAAGCTGACGCTCGTCGTCAAGCTGCAGTTGATCAGGCCCATGCAAATGGAGATTCCTCCGCAGTAGCCGAGTCAAGCACCACGGCGAGTCGACGTGCACCTGGTGGCACAAAAACCACCCAGAAGCAAAGAGAAGAGCAAAAAGCCATCGAAAAGATCAAGGCCAGCAAAGCATTCAAGAAACGCAAGAAGAATGCGGGCGATGACGAGGACGAAGACGACATTGCGCGCGCCATCTTTGAGCAAACCCTGGCGCCCTTGCCAGGCCAAATGGACAACTGCGAAATTTGCGACAAGCGTTTTACTGTTACACCATACTCTGTCGCCGGGCCAAATGGCGGTCTTCTGTGCGCGCCCTGTGGACGGGAGATAGCCAAAGAGCGAGAGGGTCAAAAACCGAAAAAGAAGCCTCGAAAGCAAGCAGGTGGAATTGGTGTTCGCAGAACTACACAAAGCCGAATTCTTGATGGCGATGTAGGAACCAAGAGCCTGGCCACACTCTGTGTCCAAACACTTGCAAAGAATGTGGACTTGGCCGAGAGCTTAGGAGACCTACCTGAGCATCTTGTCGACAAAATTGGGCGAATCTTTTCCAAGCGCAGGCTGCTCAAGCCAGAGACTCTGCCGCTATTCGTCCAGCCCAATACTGAGATTCTGCACATCTACGATGGTGCCAGGCTTGGAGATAACGATATGATCAGCATCTTTCAGGTAGCGACAAAGCTGCGCCATTTCAAGGTGCGGTGCGCAATTCAGTTCAAGGATGAAGTCATGGACTACCTACTCTCGCGCGATACCTGCCTGGAAACGTTTTATCTTCATGGTGCAAATTTGCTGAGCGAAGCGAAATGGCACGAATTTCTAGCGGCAAAGGGTGCCGATCTGCGACGGCTACAGGTTTACTACACTGACCTACACTTTGGAGACGACACGATCGTCGAGCTGCGAAGGCACTGCCCGCAACTGCAACGGCTCAAGGTCGAGAACAATCAGAAGCTCACGAGTAAAGGTGTCAAAGCCATCGGGTCGCTCACCTCTCTCGAGCATGTCGGTCTTCAAGTTCACCATAAAATTACATCAAAATCATTGACCGAATGTATTGCGGGCATCGGCGAAAATTTGCAGACTCTGTCGCTGAAGATCTTCCCAGATGCTAGCGACGATGTGCTGGAGGCAATTCACAACCACTGTCGAGCCCTCACTAAGCTGCGGATTACCGATAGCGAAGTCATGACGGATGCCGGCTTTGTGAAACTATTTACGGGGTGGGATAATCCTGAGGTGCCATTCATCGACCTGCAGAAGTGTCGTCAGGTTGACGCTGCCCATCCACGCGAGAATTCCAAGAAGCTGGGCCTTTGCAGCGAGGGTTTCAAAGCGCTCATGGCACACTCGGGGCCCAAACTGAGGCATCTCAACATCCACGCCTGCCGACACATCTCCCGCGAAGCGTTTGAGGAGGTCTTTAGCGAGAGTGCAACGTATCCAGAGCTGCGCTCGTTGGAGATTAGCTTCTGCGAGGAGGTGACGGATTTTATTCTGGGCAGTATATTCCGAGCCTGTCCAAAGATCAAGGAGGTCAATGTGTTTGGATGCATGAAGGTCAAGGACATCTTGGTCCCGCGAGGTGTGATTCTGGTTGGTGTGCCCAATGCACAGGGCATGATGACTGAAGGCACCCACTGAAACAATGGCAGCTGCCAACAGAAGATCCAAGCCAAATCTTAGCATTATGAGAGATATTTGCTATTTGTATCATAGAGACAGAAAATGAGAAATATGCCCCTTTCGAAGGGATGAGCAGTGCACTTGTAACGTTGTCTTTCGACCCGATGATGGGAAGAGCTGTGCTGTAGCCGCATCCGTCAGACGCAAGCGCCTTCACAACCGTTGAACGACTGCTCTAAGAGTCTAGCCGCGATTGGCGTCATCATGGAGAAGAGAGCAATTAAAAATACCATGCGACGACTTGAACACGCTATACATATTTCGTTGGGCAGCTCCAGCTGGCCTGGGCCGCATCCGAGAGCATGTCACTATCCATCCGCGCGCGACTGACTGGGGCATACCACGTAGCACACCCTCAAGAAAGCTATTTTATGCTTAACAGGAGCTCATATTAAACATATTTACCTAGTCTTCCCGCATCATCGAAACAAAACAAGCCTAGACTATGTGCAACAATTCCATCTCGCTAGCAGAAGCGGACCACGCGCCGCGCCTCCAGGCATGGCGAACTCTACTTGCAGCCACCCTTAGTCGCCTTGCCCAACGTCTTGTTCAGCCACGCGTGAATCGCCCTCGAAAGCTCTTGGCCAGCACCGGTCTGGCAATGAAAGCCAGCAGCGCCCTTGAAAGTGTGCAGAGTAGCCCGGTCGCCCAGCGCGTCCGCCACCATCTTTGGCTGTCCCACATAGCTGCTCTCCAGTTCGGCGTCACCGACAAACACGGGCACCTTGATCTTGTCGATGAATGCCGAGACATTGTACTGCTTTATCTGTGTGAAAAAGTCCGACGGCGAGTGCGTGTGGCACGCCCACAGGCTATGGTCGATGCCCCATGCGGCGCCGGTCGGGAGCTTGCCGGCCGCGCGCGCCGAGAGAAGGGCGTCATCAAACTGCGAGTAGTTGCCCGCCTCGTAGATGGCGAGCATCTCGGGCTTGAGCTCCCGCTTGTACGCCTCGTAGTTGTCCCAGACGCCGTCGATGAGGACGACGGCCGAGAGGCGGGGCTCAAAGGCTGCGACGCGCGCGGCCAGATAGCCGCCCAGGGAGTTGCCGACGAGCACGAGGCGGTCCTCGTCGACGACGTGCTTCTTCTCTGAGAGAACATAGTCCACGACGGGGATGGCGACCTTCTCCCAGTCGGGGATGAAGCCCAGGTCCTGGGAGCGGCGCACCGTCGGCTGGCCGGGCCCTTCGTATGTGATGCAATTCCATCCTCTGGCCAGGGCGGGCGCGACAAAGTTGTGGTACGAGTCTTCCTGCGCGGCGTCGAAGCCGTTGCCGATAATCATTGTCGGCAGCTTGCTGTCCTGGCTCTCCGAGGCAGAGTACCATATCGCCTCGACGGTAAAGTTGCCCTCGGTGGCTGGAATACGGATGCGCTTGCCAGGAATTGGCAGAGCGGCGATGCCCTTGTCAAAGGCGGCAGTCTGCTCCTCCCACACGCTGTTGATGCGCGGATCGCTCCAGTTGCCGTGGAGGTAGACGTCGGCCCTGCGAAAGTACGCTGCCGTCGAGAACCACGTGTCCCTGACGTTGACAGGGTCGGCAGCGTTATCGACATCTTCGGCAGCAGCTTTGGTGTCGTGGGCAAGCTTGTTGAAGACTTCGAAGAAAGATGTCATGTTTCCGGCCTCAATCGCCTTGGCGGCGCCGAGGATGGGCGCAACGTCGCCGCCGCCAGTGGTGGAGGTACCCAAAGGACCCAGCAAGTCATAGTTCATTGTCGAGTCGTTGCTCAGCAGCAATATGGTGCTATTGGAAGTGTCGAATGCAGCCGACGCTATCCTGTACTGCAGCAAAACGGCCAGAATTGGGCCGGTGTAAGTCGTGGAGAGTAGCTTCATGGTGAGCCAGGAGTAAAATGGAGGGAAAAAAGTACCAATAGTGTCTAATAACTTGGGTGCTTGCCAAAGTGATCTGTGAGTTCTGAATGGGTTTTTATTTCTCATGTTGGTCTGTAGTGTATCTGTTCATCTTATATACTTGAGCTTTCCACCCCGACGGCCTTTTCGGAAGAGAGGCCCTCGTCATAAAGCGTTGTGCCGCGTAAACAAACCTTTCGGCCGAAACTGCATCGAGGATGCTTTTTGCGACGGGATCTTGTCATTGGCCGCTAGCTGACTTAGTGCAATGACTGTATTTGCGGCCTTGTCGGGCGCCAGGACGATCGATGGCCCCGATCCACAGCAAGCTTATATTTAGCCACACGCGGGACATCGCAACTGGATTACTGCTTTTGGCATCGTCGCTGTCGCAAACTTATTGCCGCAGTAGCCCGTTGCCATCGCGTCGGATGCTGCGGGACGTGTAAGCATGCCGCTTCAAATGCGACGAGACTCGCAGAGCCCCAGCCCTGCTGGCACGCCCCTTCTTGGCCACTACGCCATCATGGGATGCGACATGAGATCAACGCGTGGCACTTTCGGGATCCTCGTTACGTCACTGTCTTATTGGTATCGTAAGCTTGAATTTCTCCCTGGTTGTTTCTGGACGGGTTAACGATGATGAATATTGCCTCCGTGGTTATTCTTTTGTGCCGCCCAACAACAAAAGTCATGTATTTGCACTAGGTAGGGCTTACCTGAGCCCACAGCCCACTGAAAATGCTTTCCAGCGGCTAGTCCTGACTAGAGTATCGCTGTATTCTAGCATCCAACACCCAAGCAACAGTCCTAGACGGATGCAAAGCAGCAAGTAAACTCCAATGCCAACGCTTCGTGTCCGAGCGGCTTTATCGTACTTACATCACTCCGTGATCTGAAGCCACTCTCGCAGCTTGCCGAGGGAGAAGATGTCGTGTTGTTTCTCAGAAGTGTTAAATGGCTCGTCCCACCAACCTGGACTGCCTAGGGACTCGAGGTGCATTCCGCACGGCTGACAGGATCCAAAGTCGATTAGCACTGCCGTTCCATTTTTGATCATGATATTATTCGGATTGATATCGTTATGTGCCAAGCCCATGGCGTGCAGGTGCTCCACGGCCGACTCGATGCCACTGAAAGCCTGGATTTTATCGAGGTCCTGAAAGCTGGGGGTAGAGGCAAGTTCTGTCAGGCTTTGTTCGAGCCGCTCCAGAACTATTGCCGTAACGCGGCCACGTCGCACACGGCAGCTATGGTAGTGGACTATGTTTGGGTGAGGCGATTTGGATATCTGCTCCATAATGAGGGCCTCGTCCAGCGTAACTTTGGGAATGTAGTCTGTGCCTTGCATTTTCCGTAGCAGTTCAAGGCGGGTCGCTTCATGAAAGTGGAAGCGCCGTCTAAGCTCTGTGAGGCAACTTTCAGATCTCGTGGAGCCTTGGGATAAATCTCCTCGTCTTGAATCGGTTGTAGAGCGTCAGAATACTCTGCAAGAGTCATGTCTCGCTTATTCTTTGATGATTGGCCGAAAAAAAGCTCTAAAAAAAGCTCTTCATCTTCGGAGACGAAGCAGAAGGTGACGTATTTGGGCGTGTCTGTCACCGGGTCCCAGGCTTCGATTATCGTCAAGTCTTGTAGGGATGTTAGCAAGGGCAACTTTCTGTCCGGGTACACCCCGTTTTCGGGTTGACGAGCTGCATAGAGGCCATAGTGGGAGAGATAAAAAAACCTTGCTTGTCCGAAGCGACTTTGCGCAGCGCAACAACTCGGCCCGCCATCAACGATACCCCGCAGGAAGCAAAGTGATAC
Organism: Akanthomyces uredinophilus; assembly: GCA_030778065.1. Taxonomy (NCBI): domain Eukaryota; kingdom Fungi; phylum Ascomycota; class Sordariomycetes; order Hypocreales; family Cordycipitaceae; genus Akanthomyces; species Akanthomyces uredinophilus. Next base: position 435 of record JAPFRW010000144.1, on the reverse strand, counting down.
AGACTGATTGTGAAAGATTTCTGGTGCTGCCAATAACAATAGTCCCCCATGTAACACGGATGAGTAACTGAGGGTCCCGCCTACGAGTTCGTCTGATTTACCCGAGCTAGTGATTGCGGACTGTAAGCCTGCGACATGGGGTTTTACCGCTCAAGATCGCAGCGCGATGGAGGTTTTAAGTGCATTTATCAACCACTTAGTGACTAACATCAATTAATAGAAATCATAGGGTTTTCCCCCTTCCAATGTGGCAATAGTACTGTTCTAAATTATGTTTTCTGCGGACTGGCCAGGCCACTTCCACTCGGATGCAAGAAGTCACCAACAAAGGAAATAAACCACCAACGACCAATGATTTTTATTCTCGTCTTTCGCACCAGGACCGTTTCGTGCCTACGCCGCCGAACTTAACAGTCGTGGGGGGGGGGGGGGGGG